>VURO01009759.1:2720-16269 GCA_015108175.1 Pelvicachromis taeniatus
CGCCCCCCACTGTGGACCTGCTAATACTCTGGCTTTAGTTTAAAAAAAAGAAAAAAAGCCGCCAGCAGGGCAGAGGAGTCCAGACAGTTTTAAGGAAACCACATTTTAAGAGTAGGGTGTGACTGAATTTGTTTTTTGTTTTTTAAACCCACCTCTTTATCAGATGTGGAGCCATGTTTACGTTTGCATATGTAATGCCTTGCAGGAGTTAAATAAGATTTCCCCAGAGACAGGGGCTAAAGGTGAAAACGTGAGACATTAACGCTGCCTGGTTTCCTGTTAATGTGGCCAGCTCCGCGTGCGCTTCAAGCTTAAAGCTCTAAGCTTAACCTCTGACTGTAACTTGTCCTGTTTGCATGTGCTGCACCTTTCAGACGAGGACAGATGGTGATGCAGATGCTGTGGAGAAACCTGCTGCAATCTGTCATTCATTCGTCGCTCCCATGCGTGAGCTCTTATCCAGGGTTTTGTTACAGCACGACATTTACAAGACAGGAAAAAAAAGCGGGGCTGAGTAGCTTGATTTGTCTTTGCTGTCTTGGCGGGCTACGGGGCGCTGAGCGGATGGTGCTTGTTTTCACAGAAAGTGGATTTGGTCTTGTGGAAACTGTGAAAGCCACAAACAAAAGCTGCACAAGCCACAGCTGGGCACTGCCGTATTCAAGCCTCTGACGTGTGAGGTGGTGGACCTTTGCAGGGCTTATAGCATTGGTGTTTCCACAGCAGAGCGGTGAACCAAACTGCCTTTTCCTTCCATCAAAGGAGGATTTTTCTTTTTAAAAGTAAAAGCTTAAGTTACTTATTTGGACACAAAGTAGTGGCTCCATAGTGTAGTGGTTTACACATTCACCTGACAAGCAAAAGATCCCCAGGTTTGATCCAAAGAAGGAGCGTGGTTGTGCATCCATTGGGTGGGTGGGATCTGCCAAATTAACACGCTACAAGCTACAGAGGCCTAATTGTGACTAAGGGAGCAAGTGAAAGTAGCACTATGTGACCAGAGTGTCAGGAAATTGCAAAGGGAAAAAAAAAATCATCTAACCGTTGCTGAACCAGGATAATAAGGTGTGAGATTTAAAACAAAAAGTGCGTAGACTGGTAACACACATGGACATGCACGCAGCTAAGCTAAGCTCCACGTAACAAAGTCTGAAACCTCAGTGTAAGTCAGTGTCTTTGGCCAACAAACAGGGCTCGTAATAACTGAACTGTGAAGTTTCAGTTTAGTTTATTCAGAAATCAGTAGTTATTCGTGAAATGGGATTCCTCAGAAGTGATCCACGAAGTTTACAGAGCTGGGCTTACCCAGGCAGCGTCAGGGTTAGCCCTGGGTCTGCGTAAATCACCATGGTAACAGATAGTTCGAGATTAGAGATCAACAGGTGTGCCATGACCGCGTGCTGACTAGTCAATAATTGTTATTTAACGGGGGCAATGTTAGATAACGTTACTCTGATTGTTTCACTGTTCGGTAGTACAGGACCCAGGTCCACCTTAAACCACCTTAAACGGGCATTCAGGGAGAGCAGCTGCTTGAGGGCTACTTGATTATTTTTATTATTATGTATTTATTTATTTTGTAATTCCGCATGAACTTTAAGGACAGACAGGAGAAATGAGTGTCGTTGTCATGTAAGCAAAGGTGGGAGCAAATAGCTAACATCTCTTAAATGCTGTATTACACACTCACTCCCAAAGTTACATGACGATCAGTCATGCTTACATGCCTGGTCAAACACTAATTTTGATTAGTGGTGATTTCTTATCTTTGTCTCGCGTGGTTTCCTGTGACTGTGCGCTTGTCCAGCAGAAATAAAGGAAAGAAGCTTCTTTT
This sequence comes from Pelvicachromis taeniatus, assembly GCA_015108175.1. Lineage (NCBI taxonomy): Eukaryota > Metazoa > Chordata > Actinopteri > Cichliformes > Cichlidae > Pelvicachromis > Pelvicachromis taeniatus. Next base: position 4,555 of record VURO01009759.1, read on the forward strand.
TGTTTTTAGTCTCCTGGACTCGGGTTATTTCGGATCACGGGGGGCAGGAAAAGGGCAGACAGACTAATGCTTTCCTAGCATCCTCCCGACCGATCGTCATGATTAACCAACCCGATCGGTGTCTGACAAAACAACCACTTAAGAGTTTCCACTCGTGCTCTTTTCTAACAGCCCTTCGTGCTGCTCCCCCGACTTCACTTCAACTTTCATTTCCACCAGTTCAGGAAGTTCACTTTGTTTCAGAATCGTCAAAAAGAAAAAAGAAAGCATCAGTTAATTAAAATGTGACTTCAGTGCACACTTAGACCGTCTCACTCCGCACGCAGATGTTTGCCTGCAGCTTCGTTTGCCTTTCTGGGATCAGTGAGCTTGTTTTTGTTTACAGCACCGTGCTGCTCCGAGGTCGTGTTCGTCTGTGACTTTACAAAGCGGCATCGCCATCTTCATCATCGTCATCATCATACCCCACGCCTCGCTCCGTTTCTCCCCGCTGGTGTAATTGAATCCTTGGTTTCTAGCAGGACTGCAGGGTTATATGTCAGTGTTATTCAGAAGTGTTTTTATTGCACGTAAACATAGCCCTGCTTTCACATCCACGCTGTGCTACAAATCTGTCAAAACGCACTTCACATAAATGCAATGCTTCTCTTTTTAAAAAAACAATGCTCTGAATGCAAGTGTAGAAGTAAAATGCACTGCTCAGAAATCCTGTGAAAACACCTCCGCTGTCTACGGGGGCTTAAGTCATGTTGGATGTCTATTATATGATATGGACTGGGCCTGCTGGAGGTCATTTTTGTAGCTCTGGTAGTGCTCATTCTGTCGCAGCAAACCTTCTGGCAGTGGCACGTATCGATGTGCCGTCCCGGAGGAAATAGACTACCTGTGCGACCTCTGTATGGTCCAGTTATGACCCGACGACGATGGGGATTCAAATTTGATTAATTGTGCAGCCCTTGTCTGTAGATTTTCAAACCAGAAGGGCGTATGAAGTGGGATTAATGTCTCAGTCACATTAGAGCTATAAAAACAGGACTCGACCTCGCTGCAACAAGGAAAAATCTGTGGTTGCTCAGTGATTGAAAACAGTCGTAGCGACCAGAGGTGTGGAACACCCTCAGCTTCAGGGCCAGAACTCTCAGTCGCAGAGCAGCTGCACAGCAGGTCTCCTGCTTTTAGGCAACTTGTCTCCAAACAGTTGCAGTCAGATGCAGGCTGACTGCAGTCACTCTCAGACCGATTGAGTTTGCAAATAATTGCTGTCTAATTGACAAATACAGCAATCAATCGGATTCAATTGTGCCAGTGAGTGCAGCTCCTTTGTGACGTGTCTCTTTGCAGTAGTGGGTTTGACTCGGGTTATGCTGAGCTTTTGTGGTTAAATTGTCATCCTGCAGAAGCTACGTCACGATTCATGGAGAAATTTCTGCTTTAAATCAGAGAGGTTCTGATTGGACTCGTTTGTTAACTTGGCAGTGAGCTTTGAGCAGCTCATGAGCGGCTGTGACACAAACGGATTCAATCCAAGGGTCAACTCGACCCCGTTCAGTCACAATCTGATGGCAATAAAATAAGAGTGCTTTGTTGATGAATAACTCTCTTTGGCGACCAGGGCCCGTCCTGTCTGCGTAACAAATACTTCAGAGGAAACGAGACCGCTAACTGACTGCACACGTTGGGAATAATTGTGGTCATGTGTCTGTGTCTTTGAGCCTAAAGTCCAGAGATCTCAATGGCAAGAAGGCATCTTCTCTTTTTACCTGGCTAGATCACCATGGTAACTAATGCTGAACACATAAACTGGACCGTAGCAGGTAGCGTTCAAGTTATGCAACACTGAGTGCGATCTGGAATATGTTGCACTTGCTGTAGCTTTCACATTTTGGGGTATCAGTAAAATAGCTTTCCAGCATGTTTTTTTTTAAATGGAACATATATGTAGAAGTGATTAATGAGGCTCGTCAGTGTGCAGAGGAAAACAAAATGCAAAAACTGAGGATGTGAAGCAAGGAACAGCTGCAGGAAGCAGATGGGCTGAAAGTCCGGCAGAGCAGAGAGAAAACAGAGCGGGAAAAACGGGAAACGTTGAGGAGGAAATTAGGACAAAGGAGGGTTTTAATGGATCGTTTTTCATTAAAAGAAAAAAAAAACTGACTGCATGTTGTTACACCTCCCAAATAATATGAAAGTCTTCAGGAAAAAAAGAAATAAAATAAAACATTCATTCTTTTCCTTGTTTTAATTCTTTTCTCGCAGGGCGCCAATGCCTCTGCCTTGGAAAAGGAGATTGGACCGGAACAGTTTCCCGTGAATGAACACTACTTTGGCTTGGTTAACGTAAGTATCTGCCGTTGTTGTGCTGTACTTCAGTAACAGTGGTGGCCGTGCACCTGTTTACCCGCTGCAGACTGCAGAGCTACTAATCATGTCCGTCTGTTTGAAGAGTCACAGCGGATGTTTAGTCGTCAGGCCACTTCTCTAGCTCTGCCGGTGTAAACGAGCACAAAACATGCGCTCCTCTAAAACCTCTGGCCTTCTCTCTCTTCCTTTTTCTTTCTAGTTTGGAAACACCTGCTACTGTAACTCAGTGCTGCAGGCTCTGTATTTCTGTCGACCGTTCAGGGAGAAGGTGCTGGCGTACAAGGTAAGTAATGAGAGACGTACCGTAGAGACGAAACCTGGTGCCCCGACAGAATGCAAGCACAGCTGAATGCCACATTAATACGAAAGACTGGCTTGTATTAAAGGGTTACACGTTTTAGGTTTTCATGAAAGCAGATGTGTGACTTGAGCTAAATCTGACGCTTGGTTTGTGGTGCTGTGAATTCCATCTTGTATACCACTAAAGCCATTTGATAGCCTCGAGTGTCCGTTCTTTAGCACCACTTCCTGTTCGAAAGTGTTAATTTAAGCTTATTCTAACTCGGTTTTTATTGGGATCTGGATTACTTAAAAGCGTTCTTTCACAAATATTGACTAAGTTCCTGCATGACGGCAATCAAACTGCAAAATTGCACCACAGCCTTGATTTTATGTAGGACCATAACATGAATTTAAACAGTTAAGTCGATTTCTCTATTGCAAAAAGATGTGATGCAAGCAAGTTGATCTCGTCAGCGCAGACTAACTCAGATTGATTGCAATATGTTGGCAGTTTATCTGCATTTAGAAATGATTTCTTTGCAAACCTGCCAATCTGTGTGAGAGTCTCCTGGGCTTGTCCAGAGGCTGCAAGTGTTTAGCACGCCACCTCTGGGCAACCAGCTGCTAAAATTCAATGAAATGACGGAGCAATTTCCATCCTCTTTTTACCGTTTTGATGGGGCTATAAGATTGGCTATCGTTTATTTGCAGGTTTTCTAAAAAGAAGCCTGCCTTCTTATATTAAGATTTAGGTTAATTGAGGATTCGTTGTGGTTTCGAGGTAATTGGTGATCTACTTGTAACCCTGTCATTGCTCATTGTTTCAGGCTAGTGTAGCACAATGAGATGATGTTAAACTATCTGTGAGTTGTTGAGGCGTTTACAGAGTATAGGCGACTTTCTCCGCCCTCTTCTTGTTCTCTCCAGGTGCAGCCTCGCCGTAAAGAGTCCCTGCTCACCTGCTTGGCTGACCTGTTCAACAGCATCGCCACGCAGAAGAAGAAAGTCGGCGTTATCCCGCCCAAGAAATTCATCTCACGGCTGAGAAAGGAAAACGGTAAGTGAGTCAGCATGATGCTGAATTTTGTCGTTTTGAATATGTGAATATTCATCGAGGTCGAGCGCTTTGGCTCTGCAGCTCTGCCAGATTGTGCAGCTGCTGTTTGTGTATGAAATAAGGGGGAAAAAAAGTAGAAGTAAAATCTGAGACTTCCCTCCGTCAGTCGCTCGTTTTAACCCCACTTCCTCTCAATATTGACGAGCACAGCTGAGGCTGGCGGGGGAGAAAGGGGATGAGGCAGATGGAGTAGGGAAAGGAAAAGAATGAGAGGAAGGGGAGGGTTATCGCAGCTGAAGAAATATAATTGTCAGCCAAATCCTGTAGAGGAAATCAGCTGGAGAAGGCGACAGGCTCCTAGTCGGCTGTATTTCTCACTGCCAGCACGCTGATTGCTCTTTATTCTTTGTTCTCTTTTCTTGCTACGTTCGTTTTTTCCACTTCTCTATTGTCACGCCTCTATATGTCTCTATATTTTCTGTTTATGGTTTGTTCTGCTTGCTATTTTTATTTTCTTCCTCTCAGAGCTGTTTGACAACTACATGCAGCAGGACGCCCACGAGTTCCTCAACTACCTTCTCAACACCATCGCTGACCTTCTCCAGGAGGAGAAGAGCCAGGAGCGGCAGCAGAACGGAAAACTGGTGCAGAATGGAGGTGGAGGAGTGGGCGGAGGAGGAGGAGGAGGAGGAGGTGGTAGCGAGGGAGGTGGAGAAGGGGAAGGAGGGAAGGAGACGCAGCAGACCTGGGTGCATGAGATCTTCCAAGGAACGCTGACCAACGAGACGCGCTGCCTCAACTGTGAAGCTGTGAGTCGCTCGGGTACTCAGATGTGTTTATTAAGAAGATGGGCGTGGCTTTAAACCTGCAAACACTTTGATGGTCACCAGGGGGCGACTTCTCGTGGTCCAGAAGGGATATCAGTTCAATTAAAGTCAATTAAACAGCCCTCTTCTCCTTTCTATAGTATAGTTATACATCCAGACTGTTCCCTGATTGTTCCCTTGTCAAACACGGTGTGTATTTTGTGTTTGTTTTTGGCCCATGTCTTGTGTAGCTGCATTTTTCCGTGACTGCCTCCAGCTGTCGGTAGCACCAAAATCAGCCTCAGCAAATCTTATTGTTAATTGTCCAAGTTTAAAGTTCCAAGTCGGGCTTTCTTTGAGTTATCTGCTTCTCTGAAACCTAAAACCCCAGTCAGAGATGATGATGGTATGATGATGATGGTATAACAGAGTATGATGATGGGGGTTATGAAATTTCTGTGTTAAAGCAGGGCTTCCTGCACACTCACGTAAAAAAAAAAGGGACACTTCACGGTTTATATGACTCTTCTTCTGCACAAAACGATCCCTCCGAGTGTCACCTCCTCCAATCAGAGACCTGATCAGATGACGATAAAATGGTGTAAAATCTCTAAAGAACCTAACAGAAGAACGCAACAGCATTGCAAATAAAATTAGCACACAGAGGGACAAGATAAACTTTTGAAGTTAAATATTTTATCACTGAGCACGCGCTCAGTGCTGCTGTTTGTTTCTGAGCGAATGCAAACTGGCAGTGCACAGATCGTGGTTTGCTCAGTGGTTTCAGTAAGGCACAGCTTGACAACTTGCACATATTAAATAGAATCGATATCACACATAGAATATGCTGTAAATAAACAAATCCATGAAAACGTCGCATTTCCAGATTATTTTAACCGAAAACTCTGAACCTGCGTTCAATACACGTTACCGTGGTGATTAGAAAAAGAGCGCCTCTTTTGAGACACAGAAAACTCTGACTTTAACCTCGAGCGGGCTCTCAGTAAGGCATCAGTCTAGCTTCATAGTTCAGCCCTTGACTGCAGGTAAAGTCTGCGTGTGTACTTATTTTAATCTTAATTTTCCACATTGCTACAGTGCTTGTTAACCGATCAGGTCGTTAGTGCCGTTGTCATAACAACACACCATGTGACCTTGTGCGTTGGCCTTTTGCGTTTGTTTCAGGTGAGCAGCAAAGACGAGGACTTCCTGGATCTGTCTGTGGATGTGGAGCAGAACACGTCGATCACGCACTGTCTCAGGTACGCCGAGTTTATTATCGGTCGAAAAAATAACAGAAACAACGTTTGAATGACGCCGGCTGATCTTGGTGACGGCGTTTTGTTTCTGCTCATCAGGGGCTTCAGTAACACAGAGACGTTATGCAGCGAATACAAGTATTACTGCGAGCAGTGTCGCAGCAAACAGGAAGCCCAGAAAAGGTGAGTGACATCATCATCGTGCGACTTCTCTGCTTTTCTTTCATCGCCTTTTGTTTTTGCTGCGCTAAAACCACCTGACCTTCAGGTGGCACACTGAGCTCTTACCAGGCAACTCTCTTTACCCCCCGATTGTTAAACAGGTATATTTCCTGCTGTAGGATCTGCTGATCTCAGCAGGTTTTCAGATGGTGCTGAGGAGCTACTGTAAACAATAAAATCCACTATGAGAAGGTCGAGTTAAACACCTAAATGTGTTTCTTTGCTTTATTGTGAAGTAAATGAACATTTTTGGCATTTCTGATGATGCAGGATGAAAATACTGAACGTTTTGTCAGTGATTGCTGCGCGCACGCAGCAGCATTTCTAAATGTAACTGAAGGGCGTTTTTCATCAATGAGCCGCTGCCATAGACGACATGCTGCCGACGTCGAAGTCTGAAACTGTTGGCACCAGGTGCCAGCAGCAGTAGTATAATATTAGTGGCACAGCATTATTTCCAGTGACAAAAGCATCATTATTAACCAGCTGCTTTTCTACCGTATGACCGCGTCAGCTATTTCCATCCACCGTTTTGTTTCATGTTGAACGCAGCTAGCGAGCGTTTCAGCGGCGCACACAGCGACTGTGTGTGTTTGTGGGCATGTGTTGTGGTCATGCAAAAAAAAAAATCTTACTTGGTTTTTTTTTTTTTGCAGATTGTGAGTCTGACAGGCACTCTGCAGTTCAGTGTGTGCGTTCAGCAGTTTTGAGTGTTTTTGGTTAAATATCCAAGACTTTGCTGTAATTTTGTGTTCCGTTTTTGTACAAAGAGGGACGACTAAAGTACGTAAAACATTTTGTCGACATGGAAATCTCTCGCTGAGCTGGTCGAATCCGACAGGAAATCATAATTGCAGCTTTTGAAACGCCACGCATTTGTTGAACTTTTAAGAAAAGCTACATTTGTCGCTCATTACTAGATATTTTTCTCTCTCCATCTTGGCTCAGCTGGAGTCTTTATTGAACCTTCTGACGAATATAAAAAAAATCAAAGGATTTAAATATCAGGGTTTCTTCTGTTTTCACATAATTTTTGGTACATCTGATGCTTTTGTGTGATTTATCGCTCCCAGCTTAATTAGAATGAACAGAAACACAGAATGTGATTTGGGTTGAAGAGTCTCTGATGATAAAGCGGTCTCACAAGCTCACGTGTCAAACATGGTGCACTTGGCTTTATAGGGTTAAAGAAGAGATAAAAGCACATCTCCAGAAACGACAAAACCAACCTGTTTAAAAGTAATTGATGTTGGGAGCCATAACTGTAATTGAATTTTACTTATATAGATTCTTAGATGGAGCTTCAGCTACTCGACTACTGGCTGTTGTGATCAGCTAAACCAGCTTTTCTCCAGTGGTGGTCGAAGCACCTTTAGGCATAATCAGAAGCTCTTGGGGGCGTGCTTGAGGTTTTATTACATATAAATTGAAACATATAAGCCGGCCGTGAGTCTTTAAATAAATAAACTGTCATTTGTTCAATAAAAATCTAAGATGAGTCACTTTCTTGTTTTGAGTCCATCAGAGTTCTGTCGGTCTATATCGCTGGAGCATGAGCTCGTGTTTCTCACAAACCTTTAAGTGCATGTTACCAGCTGACTCAGTTCAGAGAAGCTGCCGTGTCACTGGACGATGACCCAACCCTGGTTTTCCATGAATATTGATGTTTGAGTTTTGATCAACCCAGCGGTGACGGTGCAGGGTTGCTGTAGTGATTTGCACAAACACATTAACACACGCTGTAGGAGTGGTTATCACAGCCTGTAACTGTCACACAGCTGTAAATGCAGTACAACCACTTGAAAGTTTCTCTGAGCGGACAAATTTGTTCCATTAGACGGTACCCCTGAAACCACATCTGATGTTGCTATAGCAACATCAATGCCTTCCTGTTACATTCTGAGAAGTTCGTCACGGGCGTCAGTCTAACGCGATGTCTATTATTAACTGCTGAGCAGCAGCTGGACGTCGCTCTGTCAGCGTTGCCCTTTGATATGAGGGGTTTTTTTTTTTTTCCTTTTTCTTTGCTCGTGACACAGCACCTCTGCTGACACGTGCTTCTTTTCTTCTTCTTTGCTTTTTTCTTTTTTTTTTAAATACTTACGAGCCAACGTTTTTGAGAGCCCGCTAAGTGCACCAAGCACCATCCATTAGCTTGAAAGGCCCATGCCGACACCAGCGTCTGCAGCAGGCATTAACGCGGAGCAGCACAAACCAAAAAGGTTATCCCAAATTAGGGGGAGGAACACAAAACATGCTCCTTGTTCCTGGCAGGAGGTCTGTGGAGTGGCGTGGAAAGCTTTCAGCAGTCGGGGAAAGATCGATTGTACTGTCTGCCTCATTGTTTCTGCTTTTTGTAATTTTGAAATGAAACGGTTCTTTTCTTTTTCATCCAAACATTCAGTCTTCAAAGATAAAGATTTTTCTGTGTTGAGATATATATATATATATATATATATAGATAGATAGATAGATCATTTTAAAATCAATCTTTCTCTCACTCAGGATGAGGGTAAAGAAGCTACCCATGATCCTCGCGCTCCACCTGAAGCGCTTTAAATACATGGACCAGCTGCACCGCTACACCAAACTGTCCTATCGCGTCGTCTTCCCCCTGGAGCTCCGCCTCTTCAACACGTCCGGGGACGCAACCAACCCAGATCGCTTGTACGACCTGGTGGCTGTCGTCGTGCACTGTGGCAGGTAGGGTTTATTGTTTCATTTCATTTAAATTGTTTTGAACTTGATGTGAAAGTTTGCAGCTGCATAAGTGGAAGACATGCAGTAGCGCACAAACTAGTTTGGTTAAAAATGAGCAGATCAGACTCGTAAACAAACTTTTTAGTTTTTGAAACGAGTCATTTAATCTTCATAACAGTCCAAGGAGCAGACATTGTTCACGCTATATGTGAGTAACTTGCTAAATGATCATAAAACCATTTCTCAGTTTTGCGTTTTTCTGTATTGCATATAAGTGGCACCCCTCCCCCATCCTATCCCTGTGGGGTCAAGCGTGTGATTGGCGGTTGTATTTCACCTTATAAAACAGTTTACCTCGCCTAGTTTGGTCTCATTATTTAAACGATTGAACGACCGAAAGCAAGTCGAGTCGAGCCGAGCTAAAACTGTTTGTGGCACTCCAAAAAGTAGTTCCTGTCCACCCCAAACAGAGGAGCACATCACAGGCCTGACACCTTCAGGGTGTATCACTCCTCCTGTTGTCCACCTGGAGACAGCACTTGCATCACAATCAACCATTGGAGGCTTTTTGGCAGCAACTTGCACAAAAAACCAAAACGTCTACACTACACACCAAAAACACGCGAAATGTCACAAATCTTAAAGCTCGCTGTTGATATTGTTGTGTCGCTCACACAGCATTCCCCTCTTCCTCGGTAACCAAATGCGTGTTGGCATATACATTTTCTGATTGGCTGACATGGTGTATTTTTCCACTAATAGGAAATCAGGTTTTATCAGGCCATCATGTTTTTTTTGTTTGTTTTGTTTGTTTTTAATTTGCTCGCAATCTTTTTTTTCCTTTTGAAAATTACGTTTTTGACTGTTTCTGCCTGCACCAAATGTGACGACAGTATTCAGGAAAAAGCGTTTTTTTTTTTTTCAATTATTTATGAGTCTGGTTTTATTTGGCCTATCAACGCGATTTAACTGGTATGTAGTTTGAAGTCTGCACGTTTGACACGAGTTGAAGCGAAGACTCCGAGGCTGATTTTGCTGCTACGTCATCTTCAGTTGGTCATGGTCAACAAAAACCAATATCAAAGTAAAAGTGGAACCAACACGTGATAAACACCGCGAGAAGGAAAGTGACGCTAAAGATGATGGTGGACGACTAAGCTCAAAAATGTTAACACAATTACAAAAAGACAAAAGACAACATAACCGATGACACAGCGTTAATCGGAGGCGTCTGTTCAGTTTGGGGTTTTTTTTGTTTTTTTTTGCTCCAACACACTGCTGACATTTCAGTTTCCAAATCTTTCTTGTAATGTGAACTCAGTTAACCTTTCTTAAGCTGTCCTTGGTCGTCATCATCCCACTGTGTTTTTGTGTGTCCAGTGAATAATGTGATTGCGCGTTTGGTTAAATTTACATGTAAAACAACCAGAAAGGTAGTTTTATTTTCTCAGTCACTCATTAAACTCATTAATTTCTCAGTCTTTCAGTGGCGCAGACGTTATACAGACGGTATGAAAGATGGATGTTTAAACATTATTTTAAACTGTAGTTGAAAAACATTAGCAGACTTCCTGTAGAAGTCTGTGAGGAAAGTGCTCTAGGACCCGACCTCTGTAAACACTTTCCTTATGAGTTCGTTGACTCCGTCATTTTCAGGTCACGCTGGATAGAATATGAGGGTTACTTTATGATGATTTCGGTCATTTTAAACTGAAGACAAATAGGATTATCAGGCATCAGCCATGAAGCGTGCATTCATCACGCCAAATTTGAAAAGACCGAGATGGAAATGCTCATCTGAAGGCTTCAAAACACGACTTTAAACGCTGACGGGTGTCATTACGGTAGCTGTGGTGCGGTCAGTCACGTCAAATGCACTTGGTAGTATTACGGTAGATTTACACGTCAGATGTTAAAGTGTAAAACATAATTTGTATTCCCCACATCAACTTTAGTGACTGTATGTACCTGATCTAATGTTTGTGTTGTCTGTTAACAGCACTTTTTTTGATAACCTTTTGCTAAATTTAATTAACGCTTCACCTCCAGGGGACAGCATATCACCAGTGGATCAGTAATATTTCACCTAACATGCTGCTGTTTAATTTGAGATATTCTTCTTCTTTAGGATTGTTACTGTGCATAAAAATCAGCTCCTAATGAGTTGCCTGTTTCTCACTGCGCCATCTTGTGGTTCAAATTGCTGTTGCACCCAAAGTACAGCCTAGTTGATCTTCAGTCGATATCTTTGCAACACAATACAAAAGTGATATTTTGCGTGTAGAGTCATCTGTTTTAATTGACTTTGGAGTTTTTCAGCAGGTTTAAATTTTACGCAAAGTTCTTTTAAAGCTTCGATTATGCACTAAATTAAAAAAATACAGAAATATGTGTTTGGTTAAAATGAAACATCTGGTTTTATTAATTCGTCTCTTAATCCTGTTTCGGAGGACATAGAGGGGACGTTCCTAAAGTGTTTAGTTTTTAATTAGAATAAAGTTGCTGATTAAATAATTTTTTATTCATTAGATATTTATTGGATAAAAATATAAAAAGGAAATAGGTCCCCGTAAACACGGCACCGCTGCGCTTCGCCTCGGACCGCACGGAGAACAGTAGTTTGAATCAGTGTCGCGTCGGCTCGCTAAGTCCGGTCGGCCAACGAGCTGAGGCCAGCTGATGTGTAAGCGAGCATGTGCGAGTCATTAGTCACTCCACTGTGTTCCTCCTGTGATGTAATCTAACACCGGCGCTTTCCTCGGGAGGACAGACGTCATGGATAAACACAAAGACTGCCTCATGCTGCGTGTGGGTGTGAGCGTCTTTCTAACAGCAGCGTCGGTTCATCACAGATGTTTTGGTCGCTTTTGACAACGTACGACAACAAAGAACAGCAAAACATGTTAACAATAAACCATTTTCTTGTAGTTCTAAAAGAACATTAAAAAAAAAAAAATAATTTATGGTATTTATAGGATCATATAGGAGTTTATGTGGAAGTAGGTAATAAGTGATTTTTAAATAACAG
>VURO01009770.1:3566-16226 GCA_015108175.1 Pelvicachromis taeniatus
GAAACAAACAATAATGTTGAACTTTAAACTGCTGATGTTAGCCATGTAGCAACAGCTTGTTACCAGAGCTAATGATACAATTTACTGCAAACAGACTCCTGGTCTCTTTTTCTAGTTTGGTAGTTCAGAAAATATGGATGACTAAAAGCTGCAGTTCCTCTAATGTGCAGCAGAGGCAGCAGAGAGCCAGTCCCCATAGCGCCATGTTCAAACTTTTACAAACTGTTACTTACACAAACTGTTTGGTGTCTGTAGGTGTTTCCTCAGAACACCTGTGCCCTGGGAGGGTGTTCCTATCATTCACATGCTTAAATTATATTAAAGCTTAAAGTTGAATTATTGGGGGGCGTGGCCTCTTTGATCGACAGGTGGACGGTGACACAGGCGGCTGTAGCTGTTAGCTGCCTGCTAGGCTTCACCTGAACTACACCTCTGGCCCGTGTTTGTGCTGCTCGAGCCTTTTGGAACATGTTTAATGACGTCATTTGACCAGTAATATGAAATAATTCATCATTTTCAAACAGACTCCTGGTCTCTTTTTCTAGTTTGGTAGTTCAGAAAATATGGATGACTACAACCAAAGCACTGTGAGTATCTCATACAAAGGGCACCTGACTCTTGGGATCTAATAATCAGCAGATCATGGATCCAAGTCATATTCATTGATTTATCATGCTACTCTTACAGACACCAGTTACAGGCACCACGCTCAGTGTCAAAGAAAAGAACAAAAACTAAAACATCGGGGTAACATTGCCCTGCTGGATACAGTAAAGTCACTAAATTATGGTACTAAACTTCTAATAATGTTTACACTGATAAAATCAGAGCTGATAAATGTATCAGCAGCCTGAAGAGGGAGCCACTGAGCCTTTTGTTAAGACTGAAAACAATCCCTCTGTGGGACTAGCTCAAAGCTTCAAAACTAAGTACCAAACTGTTAAATTAATACTGTAAATACTGCATTTCCTCTTTCGTAATACCGGCTCAGATGAAGCCTTAAGCTTGTTGGTAAAATGCTGCCCCCTGCTGGTGAAAGTTTTCAAACGCGCTCAATGGGTTGAACATGGCAGATTGTCGGGTAACCTCTAGCTTCCACTCATGAGGGTTTTACAAGGTCTGACTATGGAAAAGAATATTGAAATGTTTGATTTTCGATTAGTTTGGACCTTTTCAGATAGTGCTGTGACATTTGGGATAAATTAAGATAATCATCCGTTTATCTCAATGTGAGTTTGACTTCCAGCTCAAAGCCTTCTATGTGCGGCTTTTCTGATCCAAGCAGATAAAATGTGAATCACGGTAATTGCAATTCAATTACAACTGGAAATAATGTAACGAGTGACTGGTGATGAGATAAACTGCTGCTTTGTGTTTTGAACCACTAATTAAGTTTAAATGAAACAGCGCTGCACCCTCTGTGCTTCCTGCAAGAGATGTTTGACAGTGCCGACTCGCTGCCAGCACGAACGATTAACAGTCACTGACCCGGGATCAGATCAGACGACAGAGCTATTCACTGGCTGGGCTTCAGCCTCCGAACTCTGCCAACCATCAAAGACTGCAGGTCACATGACTCAGCTGGAGCAGCTTCACACGTGTAGCCTCATTCAGAGCGTGAAGATCAAATGTTCAGCGCCGGAGTTATTACCTCTGACAGGCTGGAATTCTCTCGAGCTCATTCTCTATAAATTTTGGTGTAAATCACAGGTTTGAGCCGCTCATGTTACCTCAGATTCAAGTCCAAGAGTCAAATATCTGACTTAAGTAAAGTAAATCTAGGTAGAGATCATCTGACAACACTTACAGTAATTCATAAAGAATGTCCAGAAGATAATAAAACGCTCCTCGCTATTTATGGGCAACAAAACACAAAAACGGATGATACTGCCAGCAGTGCTGGACTCAGCCGGGACAGGACAAGTAAGCAGCCCCAGTACCAAAAGCTGCAGTTCCTTTAACGTCCACAAGAGGCTGGTTCCAGCAGTGAGTCAGTCCCCATAGACTCCCATGTTACAACCTTACAGCAGAAACATGTTTACAGCCTGATACACAAACTGTTTGGTGTGTAGATAATTTTGCCCTTCATCACAAAAGTACAGGAGAATTTTGTTTTTAATAACTCATCTGTTTAAATTGTATTAAAGCGTCTCTCAGCCTTTTTGACTGACAGGTGGACGGTAATACAGGTGGTTGTAGCCGTTAGCGGTCTGCTCGGCTTCACCTCAGCGACCTGGAGTCCCTGAACTGGACCTCTGGACCGCGTTTGTGCTGTTGGAGCCTTTTTGAATAATGGTATGTGATCCATAATGCGGCTGCTGTGAGGTTTATTATACAAAGCTAATGTAGCCTTTGGCGATTCACCAAACGTGAAACAGGACAAAATCAACCCGGTCCATTCCAACGCTGTGCACCACCACATTTAAACTGAAGACTTTCAGCTTTAATTCAAGCGAGCTTTCTTCTGTCTGCCCTCTCCCCCAACTGCTCACAGGAGATGGCTCTCCATGAGCCTGGTTCTGCCTGGTTTCTTCCTGTTAAAAAAAGTTTTTCTTCCCCACTGTCGCCAAGTGCTTGCTCATAGGAGCTTGTTGGAGTTTTGATTGTTGATTGTTGTCTCTGTATGATTGTAGGGTCTTGATCTTACAATGTGAAGGGCCTTAGTCTCAGTGTTTTCAGTAAAGTCTCAGTGTTTGCAGTAAAGTCTCAGGCTGTGTCTCAATATGCGTACTTGTGTGTACTTGCGTTCTCGCGGACTCGTTACACGTCATCAGTCGGAGACAAGTACTGTCCCAATTCAAAGTATGCATCAAGCTGAGAACGCAAAATGTTCCTGGATGTGTTCTGGCTCCGCCCGTTTTATCAAGCATGCATCGGTGGTGACTTGTGTGGACTTGGTGGAGCCAAATAACCCGTCATGCATTTCGCGAGACCAGCCCGGTCACGTTCACATGACCTCTGACATCATCGAGTATGCTAGTGTTCCAATTGCACAAATCGGGAGTCCGTTCTCGGCAAGACCGAGAAACAGCCTCAGTGTTTGCAGTAAAGTCTCAGTGTTTGCAGTAAAGTCTCAGTGTGTGCAGTAAAGTCTCAGTGTTTGCAGTAAAGTCTCAGTGTTTGCAGTAAAGTCTCAGTGTTTGCAGTAAAGTCTCAGTGTTTGCAGTAAAGTCTCAGTGTTTGCAGTAAAGTCTCAGTGTTTGCAGTAAAGTCTCAGTGTTTGCAGTAAAGTCTCAGTGTTTGCAGTAAAGTCTCAGTGTTTGCAGTAAAGTCTCAGTGTGTGCAGTAAAGTCTCAGTGTTTGCAGTAAAGTCTCAATGTTTGCAGTAAAGTCTCAGTGTTTGCAGTAGTATTGGTGTAGTAATGCAGTTTTAACTAACAGGTTGGAGTCAGAGTCAAACTGCTGGTTTGTGTTTGTTCCGTGAATACTTGTTTTTTAGCTACATTCTGGAGGACATTTGGACGGCGGCCATTTTTAATAAGAACATATTAACGACTCACCTGCTTAAAATACACAAAAGTGTGTTTTAAGTGTTTTCATGATGTGTTCGGGGACATGAACGGGAAATTTTGTGTTGCGATTATTTTCACAAATGTGGTGGTGTCACAGCACCGCCTTGTGGACTGAACAGGCATTACATCAAAAGCAGCCGGCCCTAGCTGGACTTCAGCTGATGTCTCCTCAACACAATGCACGGATGTTGTGGACATAAAGCCACATCTGCAGTTTCTTGACATCCTGCTGATGGCTCGCTTCATTCTGAAGCTTTTACACCAACTTTCAGCAGGAATTGAAATCTGAAGCTACACAAAGCTGCACGTGTGCGTTATTTACTGCATCCGACCCACAACACTGTCCCTCTCTGTGTCACAGTTATCTATTCACATGCAGGTCTTTAACGTGAAAGCTTCAACTCACAGACTCTGAAGCCCGGTCCGTGTGAGCCGTCTCTCCTTCCTCCTCCTTCGCCACCGCTGTACAGCGTCGTCACGTTGCCTCTCTCGCAGTAGTTGACACATCGGTCCTGGCTACAGCGCACCTTGCAGATGGTTGGCGTGAACATCACCTGGATCGTCTCTACTCCGCCCCCTCCTCTTGCTCCTCCTCCTCCTGCTGTCTGTCCATCGGCTGGTAGAAGAGAGGTGAAGGAGAAGATGAAGGAGCAGGACAGTGACAGGAAACAGCAGAGTCGCCGCATGTCGAGTGTTTGGAGTCAGACTTTGCGAGCGTGCTGCATCGCCAAAAAACTCCCAAACCTCGGCGCTCTGGCTCTGCCCCGCTCTCTCTCTTTCTTGCTCTGTGGTGGAGCGCAAACGAGCGTCGCAGGAAAAAAGGAGGGAAGGAAGGAAGAAGAAAACACATTTCCCCCTCCCCTCTCCCAGTTTGGTTTTTCCCTAAACACTCCTGAGTGAGAGTGAGCAGCAGAGAGAGAGAGAGGGGCGAGAGATAATTGAAAGCAGTGTGCAGGACTGGGCTCCGATCCAAACAAAATGTTTAGCGGGGATCTGGTCCATCAGTCCACACTGAGAGAGCAAGCATTACTGTATCAATCTCTCTTCCTCCTCCTCCTCCTCCTCTTCTTATTTTATTGGCCCTTTCTTCCGTACGAACAGAGGCCCTCTATCTCTGCACACAGTTTCATAACCCTCTGCAGAGCCCTGGAGGACGTCACAGTGGTGATGCAACCCTGGTTTTGGGTTTCTGGGGGTCAGATTCAGCAGAACTCTTAAAGTGGCTCCGCGGTGCAGCGTTGGAGGGAAAGCCTCAACTTTAAACCTGCAGAATCCGATTGTTTCCTCCACCTGTGAACGCAACACTGACCTTTGACACCGATATCGTGCCAACATGAGCCAGCATTCACAGTGTTTCGCTCTGTTTGGTCTCCATCAGCCGCCCAGCACATCCATGCACAGTGTAAACGACACATGTCACATGACCATTTTGGTGTAAACCACGCGTGCCAAACGAGGGTCGGCTCGTTCACTGAAACTGCACACCTGGTGTCACAACCCGCCCTACTTTATTATTATTTGCTGTCTTTTCCTGGCGTCGGCAAATGATTTTGCTTTCCCATTTCCTATTGCTGGAGAGTTCTTCCTGTTAAAAATGAGTTTTTCCTTCCCACTGTCACCACGGCGCTTGTTCAACGGGGTCATTGTTGGGATTTTCTCTGGTTTCTTTGTACTGTTGCAGGCCTTGATGCCTTGAGACAACGGCTGCTGTGATTTGGCCCTGTATAAATAAAACTGAATGAAATGAAAGTACTAAAGTGCATGTAAGTGTGCACACTAAGCAGTGTGACTGGTCAGTTATACTGGGAAACCAGTGGAAACTGTTCCAGTTTGTTTTATTTCAGCTGTTAAACTGTCTGCGAGAACCCAAAGAACAGATCAAACATCAAACAGCTGATCTCACTTTCTCTCCGAGCACGGAGGTCTGAGGGATACTTTCTGGAGATCTGATTGGTCAGTGGATCACGATTTCACGCCTGCTGTTCTCCGATCAGCTGTAGAGCAGCTTCGCTCTGCAGGGTTAAACCCAGAGTCCTCTCAGCCAATGAGAGCTGAGACAGACTCCATCTGCTCCGAGACTATGAGCAGATAGTTATATAAAATTATATATGAAATCTTAGTATTTAATTATAATATAATAATTATATAATGTGTGATTTTCTAACAGTGTGACGTACTCAGAGCTCCTCAGACAGGAAGCGTCGTTTTTTTTTGGTTTTTTTTGTTTTGTTTTTTAAATCAATGACTTATTTATATGATAAATTGTATTATAATCTGAATTGTTCGCTCACTTCCTTTTTTATTCTTTAGCTTTTATTTTTATCTAAACATGCAAATTGTTTCTGAAATTCATTCACTAGAGTTTAAAATTGTTACTTTTTGAATCTTCTTTAAATGTTATTTTGGTTTGCAATTTATTAAATGTTTTTTCTGATGAATTAATTATTATTATTATTATTATTAAAGCAGTGAGGGCCACGTTGTTGAATGTCATTTATTATTACTTTTTTAAGTCCTAATTGTCCCTCATTTTAAGAATCGGTGAATATTATTGAGGCTCAGTGCTGTTTAGATAAAACTGAACCGTTGTTGGACTTCACAGGGTGACGCAGCCGCCCACACCGGCCCCGTGTCACTGAACCAGTAATGGGGCCCCAGCAGAGGCGAGGCTGTGGCTCTGGCGGCTGGAATAGAGGCTGCTTGTTCCTGTGGGGGTTTTGCTATGAGCTCATGTCCTGACTGACAGACGGAGCTGCTGTAAGGCACAAACAAAACAAACTATATCATTATTATTATTACAGCACCACCTGTTTCTGAAGGCTCCACTCTCACCCCGGGAGGCAGCGCTCAGCCTTCAGAAACGCTCCTAATGGCCTGCTGCGATTCATCGCTACGTCACAGGAAACGGGCGCCGACGGCCGGCGTTTGATGCCAGCGGGCGCTGCAGGTTTGATTTCTTTTAAAGCGTGAACAGCAACGTGTGCAAAGGACGATTTTGCAGTTCTGATTATGGTACAAAAAAAAAAATGAATTCATGAGACATGAAAATCAGTGTGAACCTCAAAGTCAACATTTTTGGAGCGGTGTTTGTTTTTAGTCTGTTGGCTGTTTTTGTTTTGTTGTGGTTGATAATCTGCCAACGCTGAATAAAGTTATGGACGCATGTGCTCCAGTCATCCGGAATACAAGGTCAGAAGCAGCCTCCACCTGAGCTGTGAGAAAGCCTCCACCTGCTGCTGGCAGCACCAGCCGGGTGTCCCCGCAGCAGAACAAAGACAGGAACTGTTTACAGGTCTAATCACGGCGACCAGGCCCGGACTGCCACACCACACTAACGCTCTCCTTATCTACAGCGCACAATGAAAACCTGGCTTCCAGCTCCATTAACACACGGCGGGTGGAAACAAACAGCGCATTCCTGCGGCGCGCAGCTGATAGACGTGCGCCGTTTATCCATCAGCGCCAACATCTCGGCTCCGCTCAGGTCATTAGAGAAAATAATGATCCACGCGTAGCGGCATGCGAGGCAAATACACGGTTACTGCGCAAACATGATCGGGCACGTTGAGAGTGCAGCATTACACACACACACACAGTTTTCACAGGCAGGAAAGCAGGGAGAGAGACAGGAAGCCATGCATAGAGGGTCGCACTCACACCCACGCCACTACATGCCCGCCCGCCGCTCACGAGCTAATCTGGCGCCCCTTTTTATATTTAATGTGTCCTATTTTATTTCTACTGACAAAAAAGCCAATATGGCAACCTGAGAGTGCAACGAGTGCATCACCAATGTTGTTTGTGTTCGACTTCACTGGTGTTTCGTGCGATTTACCAAGAAATGATTTTCATAAAATAAGCATCAAATGGTTCTTCAGTTAGGTGGGATATGCATATTTGTCACACTTAAAGGTACAGTGTGTAAAATGTCACCACTAGAGGTCAGCACAAGGCAGCTCCGTTTTCCTACACTCCATAATCCTAGCTACAGAAAGCTCCTGTTCATCAGTCCACTGTTTACCTCAGCTGTTGATGTGTGTCTATTTACTCTGCGGACGAGGTGATATGATGTGATGCTCACTTCTGCCTGATGACATTGTTACTGAAGCGAGCTGGTGAGTGTATCCTGAACTTTTCTGCCAGTAAGTATGGAGGGCTACGAGTGCCAAAATGAATAAACAAACATTTAATTAATTAACTTTATTTAAAACATTTATTACATTTGTTTTAATAGCAAATTGTATTAATTATGCATTCGATAAATAAATTATTTAATTAATTGGTTATCAATTTAATTCCAATTTTAATTAATTGTTGAAACTTTATTTATTAATGTATTTTATCGATTTATTTTTGCACTCATGGCCCTCGGCTGTTAGTTTTGCTGCTGTTAGCGGTCATTAGCTGCTGTTAACTCCTGTTTGCCTCTGTTAGCTGCTGTTTGCTTTTGGATCTAACTTTTTTGGACTCTGATGCTTGTTTATCAGAGAGAAAGTGTGATTTGTAGGACACTCGAGCCCCACATTAGCCGACATCATGGTAGCTGTTGTTTAATCAGCTTATCACCTGTCTGGAGATGGGAGGGCCACACGTCTAATCTGCTGACAATAAAAAACTGCAAAGATATCAGGAATAAATAAACATGTTTATGTACATTTTGGGATGTTAAAGGCTTGAGGTGAGGAGGAAGAGGATGAGGAGGAAATAAGGGAGGAGAGAAAGAGCAGTGCACGTGGTGCAGAAAGACATAATCAGAAAGAATTTTTGAAAATATACAGAAATGTTAGATGGCCATAAATAGTTTGAAAGAGCTAATCTTTGAATTAAAAGATTATACTACATATGTAGTAAGCCTTACTATAAGGCTTACTACATATGTGGCTGGTCTCAAGGGACATACAGAAAATCCTATTAGGAGGTGACGTCCACCTCAGCTACTGTATTCAAGCTAAAGGTGCAATGTGGTCTTCCCATCTAATGTTAATGGATTCATTGTCATGATTTTTTTTCCCTTCATAAACAAAATCATCATTTATCGGGTTAGCTGTCTAATATTAAAACTGTTTGACAATCTGAAACATGTAATCTTTAAAAAAAAAATGCAAATAACTAGCATCACTGTACCAAATCTAGCTTTGTAACATTCTATGCTGTTTATGTCTCGCTAACAGGTGACAGGGCTCACACATTAGGAAGACTCGTCATGAAACGTGTGACGTTGACTAAACTGACCTGTCGGGGTGTTGAAATGGACGCTGTACTGCCCCTTCTGGGTGTGGAACGTCTTCAGAATCGTTTTCACCGAGGAGGATGAGGAAGCGTTAAAAGGGGAGGTTGCAGTGTGAACTTTATTCCTCTCCCTCTCAATGTGCTTCATCAGCAGGGCGGCCATCTTGTCACCTCTTCCTCCCTGTGACAGAGTCTTTCTCAGGAGCACCGCCTGGGCCTCCCTCAGGCTATTACACACATTATATAACAGTAAGCGCATAATATATAGTCAATAAACACAAAAAATATGTAAACAAAAAACTGCTGGAGTAATAGCACTAGCAGCTGAACAGTAATAGCACTAGCAGCTGAACAGTAATAGCACTAATAGCACTAGCAGCTGAACAGTAATAGCACTAATAGCACTAGCAGCTGAACAGTAATAGCACTAATATATATGTATACATATATATATAGCAATCATCAAAATGATCATCATCTTTATGGTGTCCATATAATTTACAAACACAGGAAAACACTGAAGTCAGAAGACCAATTTCCCAACTAGGGAAATGTAACCTTCTAAGAATTTTTTTTATGCAGTGATTTGCTGTAAATTAAAAAAGCTGTTTTCACAGGAAAACAAACAGAATGTCAGTTACAGATGATACATTTGACCCAGTGAAGTTTTGCTTTCGTAGGGCAGTAAACTGAGAGAATGATTTCAAGCGGCCATAAATAGAGTGATGGAAAACAGTGGGGCAGCAGAGCGAACAAACAGCACAGATTAATCTGCTGGAGTCCAGAGCTGATAACCACAGAGACGCCCTGCAGTCTGATGCAAAGTTTATTTTTCATTCCTGAACTTAAATGTTACAGCTGCCACACTGTCGCGTTTTATGAGCCACAAAAAGCACAGAACAGATAAAACCGGCTCTAGATTTAGAGCTCTGGATAGATCTGAACAGCCTGTTCCGAACATCAGCGTCTAAACGTTATATCAACAAGAAGAAAAAAATCTAACTTTAACCAGTTTAACCCTCAGGGTGGGGGTGGGGTTCAAACTTCCAACCAAAGACCTTCTAAATGCTCGAGAACTCCCACTTTCTGGACTTCCTGTCCATAAGATGTGCTCTCAAGCTTGTATGGAATTAATAAGGAGCTAATAATTTTAATTTTGTGGGCTAAACTTTCTACTTGCCCCTCATGCTTTAAGTTTAGAAACGTAAATCAGCGCTGGATTCATTCAAACTAAAACTAAGTGCTAAGTCGACAGGTTTATGAAACAGAGCCATATCTGACTGTAAATGTGAGTTAATGTTCAAAATGTCGAGTTAATGTCGTGTGGTAAGAGATTACGTGACTGCTTAACCTCAGTCATTGGAGGCACATCCTCGCTTCGTGCCACTGAAAAAAAGATTTTAGAGAAAGTCTTCGATTTGCATTGACATGACGTCGACAGTATCGATCCTCACGCAAAATCCTGGATCAGATATCAGTAGGCGGATCTATGCCGTCCGAGTCTGTGTGGTTCTAAGTTTCCATCAGAGAGCGCTAACAGTAGAGCACCGTGGTGCTGGATGGTTTTTTACACTCAGAGCGACAACTCAGTCATTTCACTTTGCATCAGTAGAAAAGTACCAACAGTCACCTGAAGGTAAGGCGTTGGTAAAAACGTAAAGAGGAAGTCTCTCAGGCCGTCTTCGGGGTGATGTCAGCTCAAAGCACCGAAGCAACACCGAACCCCGACCTGATCTTTGTGCAGCTGCAGAAAAAACTTACGGCTTTTGTTGACAAATAAGTTTGGATGAATTATTAAATCCTTGTTTAGTCATACAAACGTATCAGCAGATACCCAAAGCCATGATTTCATGGCAGAGATGGAAGAAGATCAGCTGCCGTCTCAGATCAGACGGGTTTGGTGTTTATCCAAAATCAACACAAGCTCAGAGGCATCCTTAGCAACCCTCGTTGTTGTGATGGAAAAGCTCCTCACTGTGAAAAAATGTCTGTTTAATCTGCAGCAGACAACATAAAACACTCCTCCACCCTCCCACAGCCTGCAGGGACCTTGGCTCTAACCTTTGACCTCCACCGCCTGACCTCTGACTCGAGGGTCGTGCTGACTGTCAGTTTGTGAATCTGGATTTCAACAGAGCTCGGACTCTCCGGAGAAGTGAAAGTTCAGGTCTTTCTTTCATCTCCTCATCTGAATCTGAGGCGACGGATTCACGGATCACAGATCAGGATGGGTGGAGGAGAGATGGAGGAGTCTCCCCAGCTGCTTGAGGAACATTTAAAAACTTTTAAGTGCCTCCAGCAGCTTCAGGAAGCAGCGCCTGATCTGTGTACCAAATAAAGTGCACAGTACAGCATGTATGATCAAGTAAAGAGCTCCACCTGGTGTCTGAACAGAGAACTGCAACAACTGTTCAGTGAGGATGAGGAAGAAGAAAAAGCAGTTACAAGAGTTACAAAAGAGTTCAAAGTTACACTTGATTCTTGGATCTTCTTGCAGTGACGCTGAAGCAGCCACGATAAGAGCTGGTTCAACTCTCCAGACACTAAGCAAAGGTGCCTCAGTGCCTCCTCCATCATCTCCTTCAGCAGAGAAGACACGCGAGGGTCCTTTGTGACAGGGGAGGGGGTCAGCCTGCTCCCTCGTGAACATTAATGCTGTGTTTCCAGCCTTGACTTTAAATAGAGGAGAGTTTCCCTTAGAGGTGGAGGAAGAGTGGACCAGAACAGTGACCAGAACAGAGGAGTGGAAACAAGGAGGTTAGGAAAGGAAAGGAGCAGATGAGAAGATAATTACCTCAGCTTTTTTGCTCCTGCTGTCTTTTTCTCCTTCCTTCCTTCGGTCCTCATCTCCTTCTCCTCCATCCTTGCCTTCCCTTCTTTCTGATCCTCCTCGTCCTGTCCTGGATCAGGCTCTGGTGGAAGCGTTTCGAAGGTGCCTGGTCTCCTGTCTTCAGACTCAGAATCAGAACTCTGATTGGAGGCTGTCAGCCCTTCATCTGGATCTGGATCCAGCCGGATTAAAGCAGGACTTTTTGGGGAGGCTTGGTTCTCCTCCTGAGTCAGAAACTGCTTGGAAACACCTCCTCCCCCGGCAGGACCAGAGTCAGAGACCTTTGTGTCCTCCTCTTCATCAGTCTGACTGGAAGTCGGGTTTGGGTCTGAAGGTTCAGGTTCAGGTGGAGGTTCGGGTGGAGGTGAGCTGGCAGCAGGTTTGGTGGTTCTCTGGGGGCTCAGAGCTGGTTGTGGTGGGACCCGGACCCGTCTCAGGTGAACCGGGAACTCTGTCGGGTGGATGGATGTCAGCAGGCGTCCTGGTGCAGAAAGTGTTACCACGGATAGCTGACAGCGGTAACCATGGAAACCTGGTCTGCACGCACACCTGTTGAACCGTCGACACAGCGCCCCGTTACGGCAGGGAGGAGAGCACCTGGCTGCAGGAGGTGAACGAGGAGAGCACACTTCATTAACAGAACATTACTGCAGCACATCAGCAGAAAAGATGGCCGCCGTTACCGAGGCGACATCACTGAAGGCGACATCGCCTTTATTCTAGTTTCAAATACCCAGATGCAACAAGGCGGGGCCAGTCTCACTGACACCAGCAGCTCATTGGCTAATAAACCATCAATCAGAAGTCATCATCATCAAAGACTGAGAGAACCTGGAGGAGTCTCTGTGCGCAGGGACGCGGTCGATAACTGCGACCTGCTTTAACACATCAGTGCACGTGCTCAGGAACCAGCGTCCGTGAGCAGCAGGTCACCGCTCCATCGTGCACAGAAGCTCCTTCAAAACTGATCTGAGGTCAGACCCATCCAAACATGGACGCCACGTCCATAAAAAGCAGAAGGACCTTCTGGGTCGTTATCGGCACTCAGGTCGAAGCCTGCAGCTCTGACGGGGGGGGGAGCACTAATAG
>VURO01009775.1:3393-17662 GCA_015108175.1 Pelvicachromis taeniatus
CCCCCGGGGGGGTGGGTGGGGGGGGGGGGGGGGGGGGGGACTTCTGTATAAACCCTGCGGAGCTGTAATTGCTTTTGGAAGCAGGGGGAATTCCTTTAAAAGTATAAGAAAAAAGAAGCAGGGTGTGTAGGTGGTGGTGGGTTTAGTAAGGGGGAGGAGGGTTGGTAGTAGAGGAACCCCTTAATTAAAGGATTGTTCCATGCCAGTGGGCCATCTGTGTGGAAACGCCTGGCAGATGCACACACAGCAGTCATAACATCTTTTCTCCAGGGGCTGTAGGCACTTTGGTGATGTATGCAAGTGCCAGACGCCTTGACCCGGGCTGCACACTGTACTTAAGGGACTACAGCTGCATCAGATGGCACACATACACTATACCTTGACATCATTTATGCCATGGTATATAGGATTTCATTCGTTGTGGAAATATAAATATTACATATGCAACCCTGTCAGGTCTTGTTATTTTTATTGAACAGGCTGCTTCTGATTTTATTAAATTTTTTTCAGTTTGTATACATCACCTGTGACAGACATTTATAAAACGTTTACATTCTGAAGTGTTTCTGAGTTTTGCTTAAATCCTGACATCCTGATTTGCTCTTGTGCAATGATGCAGTTATTTCCTCCTATGAGCTAACAACCACACCTCAGATTTTGATTATAAGTGGGTCACAGACATATTTTATTCTATTTTATTGTACTTACAGTATGTCATGTTGTCTGGTCAGATGATCACTTTCAGAGGTCAACATTTGGCTGTGTGTCTCTTTTCTGACAGGGGACGTATCAGGTCTTACGCTACCCCCTCACCCACTGTGGAAACATTCGGAAATTCACTGATTGTTAAACTCAAGGCACTACTTAGAGCAGAAACTCAGGTTTCCAAAGCATATAAGAATTAGCAGGCAACAAAAATTAACCACAGGTATTTCAGAACATAAAGTAATGCTTTTTTTTATTTTTTATTATGTGTTAAACTTTCCATGACATACGAACGTTATTCCTCCTTAGAAATGCTGGGAAAATAACAGTGTTTATGATGTGTCAGAGCTTGGAGAACTGACCCGTATGGATAACAACAGTGAGGATGTAGAGTTCCTGAGTTCCTTTAGGGGTTTTCTTATATGAGTGGATAAACAGGATTAGCATTTTAGATATTTAGCTTTAGGATGCTCTAGTTTTATCCTCCTCTATGGAAGACTCAAGCAGCCAAAAAATAAATAAATAAATAATAATAGACAAATTACTCAAAAGATAAGTAAATACAAAAGGAAATATTAAAAGATAATATCAACTAATGTAAGGTTTTAGATTTTGTGCTTTTAATTAAATAATGTACTTTTCTCAGAAAAAAGCTAACTAATCAAAATTCTTAAAAATCATGTTCATCTGTTTTTCTTTCTTTCCTTTTTTTATAGGTTAAAGCTGTTAATTGATCAGGAAAAGGTCTACCAAGAACGCAAAGACGAAGAAAACAACAAAAAGGTTGCAAGCCTGAAGGAGGAGCTGACAAAACTCAAGTCGTTCGCGTTGATGGTTGTGGATGAACAGCAGCGTCTTACCGAGCAGCTGAATCAACAGACAGCTAAGGTCCAAGAACTGAGTGCCAGCTCTTCACAAGCCCAGGAAGAGCTGAGATCAGCTAATGCTTGTCTGCAGGAAGAGGAGCAAAAGATCTGTCGCTTGGAGGCTGAGCTGCGTGACCAAGCCAGTCGATACCATCAGGAACAGGAAGCCATGACTGCCAAATTAACCAGCGAGGATGCCCAAAACAGGCAGCTGCGTCAGAAGCTTTCGGCTCTCAGCAGGCAGCTTGATGAGCTGGAGGAGACCAATAAAACCCTGCGCAGGGCTGAGGACGAACTGCAAGAGCTGAGAGACAAAATTAGCCGCGGTGAGTGTGGAAACTCTGGCCTTATGTCAGAGCTTGAAGAGCTACGAAAACGGGTACTTGAAATGGAGGGAAAGGACGAAGAGCTGATCAGAATGGAGGACCAATGCAGGGACCTCAACAAAAAACTGGAGAAAGAGGCCAGCCAAAACCGGTGCCTGAAAGCTGAAGTGGACAAACTGAATCAAAGAATCATGGACTTGGAGAAACTAGAGGATGCATTCAGTAAGAGCAAACAAGAATGCAACTCACTAAAAAGTAACTTGGAGAAAGAGAGGTCGGTGTCAAAGGTTCTGACCAGTGAGCTGGAAGTCCTCAAAGTCCGAGTCAAAGAATTGGAAGCTGCTGAAAGCCAGCTGGGAAAGACAGAGCTGACTCTGAAGGAAGACCTCACCAAGCTAAAGACTCTCACAGTGATGCTGGTGGATGAGAGGAAGGCAATGGCAGAGAAGCTGAAGCAAATGGAGAACAAAGTCCAGAACAGCACAGGCAAACTGCAGGCTGAACAGGACAGAGTTACATCAGTTACAGAGAAGCTTATTGACGAAAGCAAGAAAGCACTAAGATCAAAGGCTGAGGTTGAGGAGAAAATCTGCAGTGTTACAAAGGAAAAGGATGACTTGAAGGCCAGGTTGAGAGCTGAAGAGGAGAAGAGTAACGATTTGGAGTCTAAAATAAGCTTGATGAAGAAAAGGTTGCAATCACTTGAGACAATAGAGAGAGAATACCTGAGAAACAAAGCTAAAGAGGAGAATATCAAAATGCCAATTGCTAACCGCTTCCAGCAAGAAGACAACAAAGTAAAAGATTTAACGCAGGAAGTTGAACGCCTCCGACGCAAGTTAAAAGACATGAAAGTGGTGGAAGGCGAATCGTTAAAAACAGAGGCGTTTGAATCGCTGGAGAAAAGATTTAACAACGAGCAAGAAAAAGCTAAAGCCTTGATGGAAGAGCTGGAAGTATCTAGAAAAGAGCTTTCAAAGTACCAGCTGGCTGAAAAGAAAGAGTGCAACCAAGAGCATGTCCTTTACAAACGCCTTAAGGAAGAGGAGGCCAAGTCTAGTCATTTGACCAGAGAGGTGGCAGCTCTAAAAGAGAAGATTCATGAATACATGGGAACAGAAGAGTCGATTTGCCGCATGAAAACTGACCACTCAACACTTCAGAGAAAGCTGACCCAGCAGGAAGTCAGAAACAAAGAACTGGCCAGAGAAATGGAGACGCTCACTCGAGAGCTGGAAAGATATCGACGGTTCAGCAAAAGCCTTCGCCCAGGAATGAACGGCAGACGCTTTTCAGACCTGCATGTTTCTACTAAGGAGGTTCAGACAGACCCACTTGACCTCATGTCTCCCAACTTCAAGAGCATGCCACCACTGGAACGTGCAGTGGTGAACGGCAAGCTATACGACGAGAATGAACCGGAAGAAAATACGAATTACAGCAACGAGCTGCAGCTCACCAAATGTAGCCCCGCGATTATCAATAATGTAAATAATCTTAACAACAACCTGAAAAGAGCACGAGGCCCGCTCCTTAAAAACAAAGATGCCCCTCATCAGGTCAATGGAAAAATGCAACCGCGGCAGAACGGCAGCCATGTTCAGCCCGGAGACGTTGTGTTGACCCACAGTCCTGGGCAGCCTCTGCATATTAAAGTCACACCTGACCACGGGCACAACACTGCAACGCTTGAGATTACCAGTCCAACCACAGAAAACACCCAGTCATTCACCAGCACTGCTGTCATACCCACAAGTGGGGGTCCACCCAAGCAAAGAATTACCATCATCCAGAACGCATCCCCTACTGCAAAATCCATTTCCCCAACAGCAAAATCTAAGAGTTCCTCTGTGTCTGATGAGCCATGTTCACCAGATAGGGCCCTGTCACCTTTTACTATGGCTACATACTCCAGAGCGATGACCCCAGACTCTTGTGGCTCTGTAACCCCAGACAGAGCCATGTCACCAATACAAATAGTATCAGTGATGACAGGAACCCCTGACCGCTCCTTATCCACGGAGCCAGTCGAGGTTGTTGGAGGACATGCCGTCTTCCGCGTGACCCCTGAAAGGCAGAACAGCTGGCAGGTCCAGAGGTCCCCCAGCTTGGGGCCCAATGTCATCACCACAGAGGACAACAAAATCCACATTCACTTAGGGAGCCCGTTCATTCAGGGCATCAGCACTTCATCCCAAACGCCAAGTCCGTGCCACACGCCTGGGCTTCCAGAACAAAGGACTCAGGTGCTTGCAAACTGCAGTTCTCCTACTGTCAAAGCCAACAGCAAAATCACAAGTAGCATCATGATTAAGCCCACCTCCACCCCAATCCAAAGGCCATCACAAATTACAGTAAGTAATGCCTACAACTGACCTGATAATCCCAAAAACCTTCCATCCCATCCCGCCCATAAGATACCTCTTATACCCCAACTCTATACCCTGAAAAAAAAAAGCCTGATTTGCTTCATTTATGAGCTTTAATGGTTGAATGTTTTACTTTTCATTTTTGTTGGTTTGCTTGGTTCTGTGTGATAAAGTTCAAACAACTGTGTGCCTGCATGAAATTTTTTTTAAAGCACTAGAACTTGAATTAATCTGACATAATACAAGGTTTTAACTTAAGTGCACTTACTGTATTGTACTCAGTGGCACATTTGCCATGTAGTCAGACTATTCACACTGATGTATCGTACCAATTTTTATACTTCATACTCCACATACTGCATTATTATTAAGTTGTTTGCTTTCCTGAGAATTAAAGTGTGCAAAAAGAAGTATGTTTTAGTTTGTCATCCATGCTTGCCTATTTCATTTATTCACTAAATCTGGCATGTTTTGAATTTTTTCTTTTTAAAAGTACATATAATGTGGGAATATGCCATTAGATTGAAATCAGCTGTTGAATTGATTTGTGCTGCATGCACAGTAACATTTTAACACTTAAAAATTTGAATCCAGTGAGTCAAACTCAAAATGTCTGCAGATCACTTTCCATTAATCATACCCAAATGGAAGATTTTTCAGGATAAAAAACACTGTGCTCATGTTTGACCAGATGACACAAAGGCAAAGTCAAAAACCCCTCAGGGATTCTCACATGGTTGAGTTAAAATCATAAGCTGATGTCATAGTTTCTTCTTTGGGACACAGAAACCCAGTAACTGAGAAAGAAAACCACAGTTGTGTGAACTTGGGAGTTCTCTTAACTGACATAATGGAAACTCTGCTTAAAACCTTTAAACCTTAGTCTGGCGCACCATAAAGCTGTCGTGGAAGGTGAGTCTTGTACTTTTAAAAATGCAAGAACTGCAGTTGTTCTTCACCAGTGGTTTTTCAAGCATAACTGAAACATTCTTACACATTCACTGGACCATGAAAACTTTCAGCGTTAATTGTGTATGCAGCACTGCAAAGAGTACCTGCTAGATTAGATCAGTGATTTCAAACCAGGGGTAACAACACAAGAAAGCCTGCGGGTGTATGTGCAGAGACAATGGATTACGTGGGAAGACTGAGTGTACTTGAATAGGTATGAATAGAAGCATTAAAACTCATATGACAGTAAAGGATAAACAGTACAAACAGAAACCCAAAAGCAATAAATACATCATATACACATGAGGATTAGGTCCATTGAGGAAAAAAAAAATGTCGGGAGTCATGACTTTTCTTTTTTTTCCTTTTTTTCTCGGAAAACACACAATAACAAACTTTATATATAGTTATAATTATAGATAAATATAAAAGGGGCATAAATGTGAACAAATACTTTGCATATAAAGATAAATAACCAGCATTTAATTGGCGCTGTAGCCTAAAGTAATGGCTTACTGTTACTAATAAGCTGACTATAACTCATAAATGGTCAGATGAAAGCAGTGGCTAACAGTAAATGTAGCTGACACTCAGACGAAACTGGCTTAAACACCGATAATTCAAGTGGCTGAAAACTTATTTTAACAACATAAATTTTTATATAATTAAATGATAAACTAGATTTAGTTGGGACTCCATTTAAATGAATAGATCTGAATAGATGGTGATGTGATGCAGGCTTGAAAAAGGTTGGGAACCACTGCTTGAGAGCACAACATGTCAATGTCATATTACGGTCGGAGTGACAGAAGAGGATGGAAAAGGGCAGAATGAGAAAGAAGGCAGAAGATCCGCTGTGGCGATCCTTATAGGGAGCTGTTGAATGAAGAAAGTGTAAAGTAAAATTCTGAAAAAAATGTCTAAAAAAAGATTAGAACAATACAAAAAAATTACATTAATAATAACACTTTAAGTTGTCTGACGTAGCGCAAAAATATATAGTAATATAATCATAAATTATACATATTAAAAGTATTTTAATATTGGCCATCAGCGTTTTGGCTAGTTGGAAGTAAACTTTTCTCAGACTTAATCTGGGACTGTAAGAGAAACAACAGTTTTTAGACACATCCTTTTAAATTAACACCTGCCTATATATGTTACAAATGAGCAGGACTGAAAATATAGCCCTAACTGCTAGCCGCTACTCACTGATAACAGACAGCTAATGTGGCTACCGGGCAACTGCTAATAGTTAAACAGTTAATGCCACTGACCAGGTTAACATTTTTGATAAGTGTTAAATACTTCAAAATAATTGAAAAAAATTACTTATAAAAGAGCCACATTAACCAAACGGGGTAACTAGCTTGTTAGCGCATACGAGTCTTTAGTTTTACAGGTGTTTTACAAAAGTTGCACTGTGTTCTAAATACAGGCACAGCTAGTTGATTTCAATATCAAGCACAAAAAATAAAAAATAAAAGACGTGCTGTTTGCCAGCATTAAATATTGGCACAATTAGCGGTAAATTATGGATTATGCTTCTAGCTCATATTCACAAAGATAGGAAGATTTGCCACCTAATTTTGTGTTGTGCGCATGCGCAGCACATGCTCAGAAACAACCTGTAGGTTGGTTTGTGAGGTAGGATGGATTCCCAGAACACCAGGATCAATTAGTACCTGACAATCATCTTTTTAAACAACACTACTGTGAGAGGAAGACCGATCCACCTCTGGGACCAGAGGGCACGGCACTAAAAGTGGACGATGTCGATCCAAACATGCGGCGCAACACAGAAAATCCTAAAACTTTTAAGTGGTGGAAATGAAGGGAAAAAAAACTGCCTTTATTTCCCAATGTTATGAGCATAGCAACTGAATAATGCACTCCAGGAAACATACTGTAAACATCACAAAACCCCTTCAGAAAACCTGATACTGTGTTTGGGTCGCAGGAACACAAACGTATTCGTTGAAAGTTCTTTTTACTGAGCGTGCCTTTGACTGGGTAGAAACCCAAAATGTTTATTTTCTTTGCTCCCATGAATCACATCCTTTGAAATGAGTCATCTGTATAGCCTACAAATGTTTTCTATGTATATGCATTCTTCCACATGGACTGAAAATGTTACCTCGTACGTGCGTTTCATTTCACGTTAAATCTGTACCAAAGGTCAGAATTGGATGGTCGAGGAGGGGAGATTAATTGAAAGGCAGGAATGAAAGGATGCGGGCGTTAAACGTAATTAATTTCATGTTTTAAGGAAAACATAAGGAACGCCTCAGATAGGCTTTCCGCATCGCAGTGGCATTTTATGCACGTATAAAACTAAAATTAGTACTGCATCACATGATTGGCTTGTTTAAAATCTAACACTTCATTGCTCTTCTTTCCATGAGCCTTACTCCTTACCCGAAGTCTTACATTTTACCATTAACCACTAAAAACTGATACACTTTAATGAATTACAAACTCATATTTTTGATTTTTCATGGAGCGAGGCAAGTGCTGCGGGGAGAGTGTCTGACCCAAAGGCAGACGAGTCTTTGTGGCAACGAGGCGATGATTAAATCAAGCATTAAATCCAATGAGTGAGAAGGAGCGCAGCTGTGGAAACCAGACCCAAAGCTTGCCTGGGTGTGATGAAACGATGCAGGGGCTAAACAAGATGCTATTCATTAGACCTCTCCTTGAGAAAAGCATCCAGCAGCTGGGATTACTGTCTGCGACCTTAATTACCCCCTGACTCATTTTAAACTTATCCGATTCATAAAACTCATCTGGTTCAGCCAAGGAAGACAGATCTGCACGCGGTATCCCAGCCAGACTGGGAAAATGACTATCATGTGACACACTGGAAGGCTATTTCATTTAAAAGCCTGCAGCAATGCTCACTTCTGCTGGGCGAGAGTGAAGCTGTAATCACACTAAGCTCACAATGACACTGCTGATTAAGAGCAGAGTTGTTCGTGGTGAAAGAAAACATCAAAAACGCCAGACATCCTGATGTCAGCTACTGATCCCAATCAGATAGGGATAGGAAAATCGAACGATTACCACAGCGTGAACAAAGACCGCAGATCTCCGTGCTTTAGCCCACCTTGACCCCTAATAAACAGCAGTACTGGGGCTTTGTCTAAACAAAAGGCTTCGTGAGTGTGAGAGTGCAGACATTGTGAAAGCAAGCCTCTCTCCCACCGCAACGCAAGCACCAAAACAAACCTCGTGTTTGGTTGCCACAGAAACAGCTGTGCCGGTGCAGAGTGTGGGGCAGAGGAGGAAGTACTCAGCTGAACTCCTGCTGTACCGCTGATATATGAGAGGACAAAGCCGCACATTAAGGTCTCTCTCCATGTAAAATCAACAGCACTCCCATGACGTGGGTCAGATTTTCTGGACCATTAGCTCTGCCGAAGCATGAGGCCCTACTTATTCTGAAATTTATACCCCCGTATGAATATTTAAGGATGTAGTTCACTGAATATTTCTTAATTCTCGAAGCCTCACGAGTGCTTCTGCTAAGTCACAGCGAGAGGTTTGGAGCTCGGCAGGGAATAATATTGGTGAAGTGATGAAACTCGTGGAAATACTGAAAACTTTCACTGGGCTGGAGGAAAGGATACCAGATCGATGACACGTTTGTACAAAGAGACGGTTTCGGTCTTTATTTCTGACTCCAGTGAACTCCAGATAAAAAGTTAAGAGGCCTGTACTGCAAAAGCCTTCTTAAACCTTTTTTTTGCTAGAGATATCTCAAAATGCTTTGCTAATATCAATTCTGTTTTAGGGCTGTTTAATGTAAAGCACAAGTACACTTTTTTGCAGTACTAATCAGCTTCTGAAAAATGAGGAAAATGAAGAATAAAGCTGTGAAGAGATTAAACTTGGCATGTGTAAAAGTCCTGAAGCATCTCTCATTTCTTTATATTTTACTAAGACAATGGGAAATACGTGCAGTGGTTTATTTAAATGTGCAAATATACATGGAAATACAGTACATGAGGCAAAAAAGGAGTTTTTCTTTTACAATTTAACAAGCCTGAAAGTCAATATTTGGGCAACATTTAACCACCTTTATTCTTCAGCACAGTCTGAACTCTCTCAGGCAGCTTTCTCATCATTTCTTTAAGTCGTCTTCAGGAATAGTTCTCCAGGCTTCTTGAAGGACATTCAAAGCTCTTCTTCTGATGTTTCTGCCTTTTGTTCTGTTCTCTGTCAACATGATCCCACACTGCTTCAGTAACGTTGAGGTCCAGGCCCTTGGGAGGCTAATACCCCGGCCTTTCTCTCCGTTTCCCTTCCTTAAGAATGGCTTCTTAATGGCCACTTTCACTGATACAATTTCCTAACTAATAGCTCTTTGGGAATCCACTCTTTGGTGTCAAAATGGTATTTTATGACTGTCAAATATGATCATATGATCATGAACAAACAAAACAAAGTATTCATCTGAAAATGGTCAGGTACAAGGACTGGACTTAAATGAATAGAAACAAAGCAGAAAAACTCGGAAAGACTTTGAAACACATTCAGAAAGCCTGGAGAACTTCACAACCAAGTCTGGCTACTTGGAAGCAAAATACAAAGAAATGAGGAATGGCTCAAGACTTTTGCACAGTACTGTGTCTGCCATTTTTGTTTGTTGATAACGCTAACTTGCTGACTATCACCACATAGGGATTCAGTCACTGTTTAATGGATAAGAGGATCACACCACGATTGGTGAGATCTTCTTATGTAGTCCTGAGCTGAGAGTTTTGGAAGTCACAATCTTGGATGTAACTGGAAAGCCAAAAGCCCTGCATGCCCATTGTGCTGACAACTATGAACTATGTAGTCATGCACTAAGCTACACCGTTCTTTGGCTGCAGTTTACAAAAAGAACACCACACCATTGAAAATAGAAACTCGGGTGATAGTCTGGAAAACGCATACTGAAGTTGCCCAACTGAGGTATTGGATCCCCTTTTCTATAGTCAGTCTTTCTACCACCAGAGGAGTCTCCCCCTGCTGGACATTAGAAGCAATGCAGATTTAAAGCTCGGGCATAATCCATCTTTCTTATCCAGTCTACTGAGCATAAAAACTACACATATTAAACAAGTGAATTAGATGACAGCCGTGTTTATGTAAATCAGTGTGTCTGTTTCATGAAATGCCAAATGCTAAATAAAGCATGCTACAAATACATTTACCGAGTATACCATCTGTGACTGAGGTTCCTCATAACTGTGGAAACATCTTATCACTGTACTGTAAACAGGACATAGTTTCTACTGTGCGAGTACTGATTCAAAAGCGATGCACCCCGCTGCTGTGCATGTAAATATGCTGATTAAAAGTGATTGCACAGTAAGTGGAGAAGTAAGTTGTTTAAGAAAACGCGAGGTGTCTCATGAGATGTCCTCGTATGAGGACAGTGATATAAAAGCACTGGTTTCTAAGCATGAGTTACACTGTTGGTATCATTACCAGGATGAAGTGGGACTATGTCAGGGCCATTAGCAGCTTGCAGCAAAGGGTTTTTTTTTTTTTAATTTAATCATCAAATCATTCTCAAAATGCTTTTTACCATTTATTTGAGTAAATGCTAGGCTTAACAGCTTTCACCATACTTGTATTTTTCTTCAGAAGAAGCACTGATGTGTCTATGTGAATGTCTGAATGTATCATTTAAAATATTGCTGAAAAAGTGTTATGCATTTTTAAAATAGCAGGAACTTTTTTTTTTTTTTTTTTTACTGAAAATTGCTCCATTTCATGTGAAGTTACTATATTTTTAAGCTACAAGCACAAAGTACTGCAGTCATGCAGCAAAAGTTTGGCAGTGTGTCCATAAAATGTGATGTGATATCCTCTAGTGGTCATTATGAGTATTACAGCAGATCTTTGCTGAGCTAATGGGCACAGTTAAGCCAGAAAAGAAATAAAGCCTACAAACACACCTCTTTTTCATGTAATCCTCTACTGTATTCACTTCTTTCCTCATTGTAGTTGCTACAAGTCACATTGGAGACTAAAAGTCTGTCTTTGTTCCCTCAGCAGATACCTCTAGAAGCATTCCGACGTCCAGGACCGACAAGAATCCCCAAACCGAAGAGCTTCTGCTCCCAGAAAGGGTCAAACAGCACAGCAGCAAACCTGGGACTGCAGTGCAAGAGTCAGCCGCCACAGACTCATGTAACCGGTGGGAAAGAGCAGGCCTCACACACAGCTGCATCGCACAACAACAACCCAAATCTAGCAAACCGGAGACTGTGAAATCAGTCATTTCTCTTCAGGGGGAAAGCTTTCAGTATGTCGACGCCAAAAACATGCCCGTGGTTAGCTGATATATAACACAGGATAACAATAATTTTAGACTGATGAAGACTTTGAGAGAAGATCCATCATGACCCATGTTCCGTGGTGCTTTCAAGACTGCAAATCTGCAACTGTTCAGCATGTGCACTGCAAAAACTAACAAGTCACAGGAAGTGCATTAAATGTAGATTCATTTAATTATTCATTGATTGCAAACCAGTAAATAATTTTTCTCTCAGATTTAGGTGGGGAAGCCACTGTGATAGAATTAACGGAGAGAAAGAAAAGGAGCGTAACATTAGATCAGCAAGTGTGTTATATGTTGTTTATGGAAATGTTTATTTGTATTGTGACTATTTGTCTTCTTCTTTGATGACTTTTTATCTGTTGTCGGATACAGATGATGAACCAGCCTTTTATTCATTTCGCAGGATGGAACACGTTCGTATTTTTTAAGTGGCAATAATGTACATACTGTAGTTATATAACTGTTGTAATGCAGCTCATTCATAGTGATGATGTCTAAATTGTGACATTTGTGGGGTTTTTTGGTTATAAATAAAAATCTTTTTATACCCTGAACTCAAGAAATGTTTCCTATGTGACTAAAAAACTAAATCTTATTGACTGAGAGCACAAAGGGGAAACTGACAAAGCCAGTAAACAGTATAGTACAATAATCCCAAAACATATGGATACTTAATAAAAGCTATCTTAGAAAAATACATTTAATGTTGCCTTATTATGGTCGTTTTAACTCCAAACTCTGCAAAAGCAGCTTTGCATGATATCTTCAGTAAATCCGTTTTGCAGCAGGAGCAACAGTTTTTTTTCATGCAGTTACTGCATACACCATATAAATACTTCACTACAAGACAAGAGTGGATCAGAGAAGATTGTATAACACATACAAACGTCAAACTTTAAAAATCTAAAGAAATGACGTGGAAAACAGCTGTCGGGAAATAAAAATTTTGTATTGTTTATTGGTCGAGGTTCAGCAGCTCGCACAATGTGGGGCTTACGTTTAATTAATTGTAATGCAGTACAGCAAAAAGTGGCAAAAGATGTAGACTGTGAACACTGGCTGCATACAAAAACAGCCAAGCAAGGACGCAGGCAGGAATTCAATTACATGACTGATATAGGATTTTTAAGACCGATACTAGGTGATATTACAAATCTGATACATTGGCCAATTAAAAAAATAAAATAACATTTACGAAAGGAGCCAGTTGAGGTGGTTTGGGAATCTGACAAGGATGCTTCCTGGGCACCTCCTGAGTGAGGTTTCTGGGCATGTCCCGCCGGGAGGAGGTCCCGGGGCAGACCCAGACTATGTCTCTCGGCTGGCCTGGGAGCACCTTGGTGTTCCCCCGGACAGGCTGGAGGAAGTGGCTGGGGAGAGGGCGGTCTGGGCTTCTCTGCTTGGGCTGCTGCCCCGCAACCCGGCCCCGAATAAGTGAAAGGAGATGGATGGCCGATTTTTGTTTTCATTCAAACACATGAAACATAAACAGATTTGTCTAAGATGTCCTATGTCCAGCCCTGGACTGGGACAAAAGATCGGCCCGGGCATTTTGACTAGAGACCAGCCCACCAGGCATTATAGGAAAAGCCATAAAGCCTTTGAATGAAAACAACCGCTTTGATGTACACTGCCTTGTTGGTATATATGTATCAATCTAATAAACAGACCTACACCATCCTCCCTATTCTGGATTTTAAACAGTACATAGCGGAAACAAAAAGACTGCTTCGTAGAGTAATAAATGCGCTGGTGTCAGTCTGCCTTGCATATGCCAGACACACAAATCAGAACAATAAATGGCGTTCTTTGCAATAAGTAAGCCACTTCCTGTTGGTAATGCCTGGTGGGCTGGTCTCTAGTCAAAATGCCTGGGCCAATTTTTTGTCCCAGTCCAGGGCTGTACATAGGACATCTTAGACAAATCTGTTTATGTTTCATGTGTTTGAATGAAAACTCCTTGCTCTCTCTGACTTGAACTCGCCTGTTGACCTTTTTCTCCCTCAGCCTCTCCTTCTGCCTGACCCTTCAAGATACATTAATAGGTCTTATATGTTGTACCACGACTGAAAGGTTTCATATTTCATATCCATATTGAGTTCCATAAAACTGTCTGCATCACCAAATGACCCCATGCAAATCTTTGACTCACCTGTCCAGCAGAGGTCTGTCCCCTCTCACGCTCTGTGCTCCTCTGACTCCTACAGGTTAATGGGGATGGAGGAGTGACTATTATTGTTTCCACTGATGATAACCATACCTGAATGAGCTCAGCTCGATTTTTCAGAGCTAAACCGAGTGACAGAAATTAACATTATGCTAACAATTTAACTTAGTGCGCTAGCCAGGTTTGTATTTATCAAAACGGGGAGCACCTGTTCAATTAATTACATGAGACTCTCTGCTGTTAGCTGGAGCTAACTAATTGTTACTATCAGACTCACTTTCTTGAAAAACTTGCGTATATCCATGTTGTCTTGCTGTTTGCGGCATGTACACAGGTGTGTCCGCAGGTGTAGACGAGCGGAGTGTAAAGGAGCAGTGAAAACGAGGACTGGCTTTTCACTAATGTGGACGTCCCCTGTGAACAACTGGAACGGATTGGATAACGAAGCACTGACGCTACCTTAACAGTGGCTGTTTCTCAATTGCAAGTACACGAGACTCGCGTTCTCTGCAAGTCCGTACTTCCTCGCGCTCACGGCAAGACCGGAC
>VURO01009781.1:5431-19457 GCA_015108175.1 Pelvicachromis taeniatus
CAAGAAAACCCACAAAAAAAAAAAAAAAGGGAGGGTTTAAAAAAAAAAAAAAAAAAAAAAAAAAAAAAAAAAAAAGGTAACTGCTGGTTAAGCAAAACAATTAACAGGACTGAGAAATGTTACAACAATCCTCATCCAGCAGGCAAGGTGATGTCACATGGAAACTTGAGGCTTTCACTAAATACAACGTCTCGTATCTAGTAATCTTGGAAGGAGAAATATTTTGAGTGTTCTTAAGTTTGGATTTCTAAGCAGGCATTTTCTTTTTTTTTTCTTTTTTTAAAAGATATCAGTATTTTTTTATATAAATATTCCAAAATGTGAAAGGAGGGATGGGTCTTTAATCATAAAAGACTAATTGCTGATGAGTGTTTAGCAAAAAGTGAAGTCCAAATGTTGAACGGCTACAACGTAGATCCGATGGAACCTCATGTGTCTTCACCATTCCTAATATCAACGGGATCTTGACCAAGCACCCCTAAACACATAAGCATGCAGATCTCGCTTCATTCTGCAAGTCAGCGATAACAGAGGCTAGGGTAGTGGAAAGCCGCTGCTTCCGAAGGATGCTGCTGCGCCTTATCTACAGATGAAGATTTGCACACATGAAATATGCACGAGGTGACAGATGTGACTGGTGCCAATCAATTGAGATAAACAGGGGCGGGCTTTTGAACTAAACAGGAAGCTGAGAATGCACAGGTGTGTGTCTAATACCTGCTGATAGTGACAGCCTCCAGTATGTTGTTGTGGAGTCCATGTTGTCTGCAGGAAACTAAAAGGGCCACCAGCTTCAGACAAGTCTGCGAGTGGGTCTTGTCACCAAAGGTCATATGACCCATCACAGTTGCCACAAGAGACCATTAAAAAGGTAGTAATCTATAGTCTCATATGCATATTTCTTTCACCACCCACCCACCCCCTCCCATTCATCTTGTCTCTTAAGCACAAAGCATGTTGGCTCCCCACCTCTGCCCATCCCACTCCTCACTTACCTGACAACATTGGGGTGCTCAAAGGCTTCAAGCTGCCTCAGCACCGCCACCTCCCGGATGGTGGAGAGCGGCATGCCTTCTTCCTCCGTCTGGACACGAACTCTTTTT
The DNA here is from genome assembly GCA_015108175.1 of Pelvicachromis taeniatus. Taxonomy (NCBI): domain Eukaryota; kingdom Metazoa; phylum Chordata; class Actinopteri; order Cichliformes; family Cichlidae; genus Pelvicachromis; species Pelvicachromis taeniatus. Next base: position 6,535 of record VURO01009781.1, read on the forward strand.
AGGGCTACAAAGCGTCCCCCATTCTTCAAATCTCTCGCCTTGTACACTTTCCCATAAGCGCCTTCTCCAATCTCGGCCACAGGCTCATACTGAGTACCAATACTTTCTTTGTCCATTTTTGCAGAATTTCCCCCCCTTCTTCTTCTTCTTCTTCTCTTGTTGAAAATATTGCGGGGAATCCCGGGCGAGGATGACGAGCCAGACTCTCTTACAAAGGCATTTTCAGAGAATAAAGTTGGCACATGCAATGCCTAGATGACAGGGAGACACAGATGGGGGAAGACACCATCTTTGTCAGATTTGGTCAAAGAGTGCTCCAGGTAGGCAATAAAAGGACTGTCATGATGTTTTATTCCGACTATCAAAATGAAAAAAAAAGAAAAAAAAAACCGCTGCGTCCCAAGTTCCACTCCTCCTCCTATTACGCACTGCAGCTCATGTCCTCCTACCTCTAACATAAAACTAATGTGAAAAATAATTCAAATTAATCCCAGTTAACCCCTTTCAAGGCTTGCTTTGCATCCAATAATTTGTCTCGTGCAATCAACAATTCACCCCGCATGCGGTGTTGCTCGTGTAATCTTCGCACGAGCTGTCTTTGATGATTAAAAAAAAAAGTTAACACAACACGTAAAAGTGAGCATACATTTCAACCGCTTTTTCGTTTTACGCCAGCAACCAGATCAAACTAGCAGCCCTGCCTGTGCTGGTTTGTCAAAGTTTCTCTTTGAGGACACCCAAACTTGCGAGCACGTGGCTGCATTGTCTGAACTTCCTACAGAAACAATCCATTTAAAACCCTGTAAATGTCGCTTTCCGAGCCCGAAACGGCTCGAAATGTGTGAAACGACACTGCATCCGAGTTTCAAGTATGTTTTCATTAGCCTGGGTGGCTTCCCCGAATTTTTTTCCAATTTATTTTGTGCGTGGACGCAAAGTGTGCCAAATAATAGCTTAAATTCTAACAAATCGGGGAATTGGTCATGTCACCGTTTGAAACCTCATTGGGTTGCAAAGCAAGCATTGCCAGGCTCAAAAGACACTTTGTTTTGCACAAATATCTCAATAAATATGCCCACTTTCAGCGTTTACCTTGTTTTATGTTGTCAATACAATGTCGCAACGTCGGCATGCCCGGTATGACGCTGAGGACGCTTTCGTGTGTCGGATAAAAACTGCTCCGTCAAATGCATCCCTGTCCACTTTCCTCCATGCGGGGGCCACACAGGTAGTTGACGGTGCAGGCTCTAACCCCCCATCCCCTCAACCAGCCCAGGCAGACACCAAAAACGAGCACAGGAGGAGGAGGAGAAGGAGAAGGAGGTGGTGGGCCGTACGAAAACTTGCGCGCACACACTCTCACTTCAAGTTTGTGTGTGGAGGGGAGGGGGTGTATGATTGGGGAGGGGGGGTCATAGGACAAAGGCAAACGCGTGATACAGCCCTCCAGAACCACGCTCTTCTTTGGATTTTCTCCTTTCTTTCTTTCTTCTGTTTTTTTTTTTTTCTTCCATATATCCGCGGATAGGCCCATGCAACTGCAGCCTCGCTCGCCTTGTGTGAGCTCCGTCTCTGCCTGGCTTTCCCACGCCGGCTGAATGTGGCCTGACCCCCTTCAGAGAGGTTTGACACGGAGCGGGGACATTTCCGCATTCCTCCCCGACTACAAAGGCACACCGCCTCCTTTTGCTCTCCCTCGGCCTCCTCGGTGCTTTGCCATTCATAGTCCTCTCCGCGGGTTTTGTCTCCTGTGTCAAAACCGGGAGCACGCAGAGATCGGGGAGGGGAGAGAGGAGGTTTGTTAGATGGACGGCCACACTATCTATCTCCCTCAAAACCATTGAGGAGCTCCCGCTGCAACAATGCACCAGCGGGAATGCAATGTGACAAGCTCGCCCTAGATGAGCCGGAGGGGTCAGGTTCAAGGCCCGGTGGCTTGATCTGTGGCAGGGGGAACCCCCCCTCTGCTCCGGTGGTCGTTTGCAAGGCATAACTAATGAACCTGTTTGTTTATTTATTTTAGAAGTTGGACATTTCTACAGGGCATCAGCTGCATCAGGATGCACCTCTGATTTATTTCACTGAAGATGAGACGTTAAGAAAAATCTACAAATCCGTTTTTATGCACAAAAGTATTATTATTGAGGTTTTTTTTTTCGGATCTTAAAATTGTATTAGCATATCCAGAAAGATTTGTAAGTCAATCAGAAAATTGTGGAATTTAGCTACTGGGATTAATGAGACATTAATTAGATTTAATGTTTGTCCCCGGAAATGTAAACTTAACATCTGAATATTTTCTAAAAAAAAATGTGTAAAAAATATATCTGTACAGATAAATGTATATATTTGTCTTTTATAATTAAATATTAGTAGAACTAAGTTTATTTTTCATCTTGATAACTTATTTACAATGAGTACATATAAATCAAGAATATTAAGAAAAGTGAAAACACAAAAACAATTTTTGGAAAAAAGAAGTAGGTTCAAACTTTAAATGCTATAAATTTGACAGTTTTTATGGTCAATTTCCTCTTTTTTAAACTTTTGTGCTTAAATATTTAAAATAGTTTAAAATTCCAACAATTTCACATAAACGTTCAAATTCCACCTTTTTGTATGCAACGGTCTTACTAAAAATGTATTGTTGTGCTTTTTTCCTTCTCCATCTGGACAAGGTTTAGATGTGATAGGACTTGTCAGATTGTCCCAATGAATAGCCAATTACAGGCATGTAAGGAAGCCCCCCCCCCCCCCACCAATGATCATGCCTTCATTAGAAGCCATGTTTTCAAAGAGTCACAGAGGATCAGAAGAAGGTCATTCCCCCGGTGCTATGATTTTCACGCAAACTTGTCTTCCATGCTGTTTGCAGAGCTCCCCAATACCCTGTGAAAAGGTAAAACTTTGGGGGGGATAATGACATGGATGTATCTATGTCATTCTCCCTCCGCCCAACCTTCTATGCAACCCCACATTTAAACAATTTGCATCACAAAAAACGCACAGTGCAGACAGAGTGTCCCAGACCAATTACTGTAAATGGGGACATTTACATTTTTTCATCATCATTGTTCGTGTGAAATCAGCTCTGAGAGCCATCGCCCAGATTGAATACATTAGCAAACATACTTCTGATCTGGCTGGAAAACAAACCAACCAGATGCTGTGTGCAGTATAGAGATGAGAGAGTGACACAAACCTTAAACGTTCACACACACACACACACACACACTTTCTGAAACCCTGTAACTCCCCGGCTTCTACAAATTACTCAATAGCTAATTCATAAAGTTTTTCCCAAGGTTGTTTTGTTTTTGTTTTTGTTTTTTTCTCATGCAGGAACTGGGCAATGACAGGATGGTCTAATTAAGAACATCCTGCTTTGGGAATAGCACCATCGGAATTTTTTGATTTTATGTTCAATGCATGAATACACTTACTTTTTATAAAAAATAAAAAATTCAAACAAATAATTGGCTAAGGATATCATTTATGCTAACTTTCACAGCACTCAATTTAGGGGCCCTTATATACAGACATCTTAAAACACTCTAATATTCTGAATTTATTATTAAGTCTTTATTATGAAAAAAATTACATTTCCCCCCCTTTTAAAAATAAAACCAGTGGCAGTGTACAGGATTATACAAACATTGTTTGCTTCAGAAATTACATTTACTTTTGTTATAAGTAAATGTATTGTGTCTGCATTCAAAATTCTACTTTAATTTAAAATTTAGTAATAGCAAAACTCAAATGTACTCTAACTAACATAAGAAAAAATGTACTTATAAGGGGCTTATTCTGTATGATATTATTAGGCATTTAACAATATTTTGCTGTTGCTATTGTCTATGAAGATCTTACTTTCAGTTTGTTTCCCATCATAGGGTTGCAGATTTTTTTTCAACTTCCCTATTTTATGAAATATTAGATAATTTAGGGAAGTAAACTAGGAAGTTTTGGGGGATGTTGCTAACAATCACAAGAAAACCAGACAAAAGGCTGCATAAATTTGCTGTAAAGGATTTTTTAAGACAAAAAGCCTGAAACCACCAGTTTCATCTCTGAGAAAGTGTAACTATTAAGAAAATCAATTTTACTGAGACTTTACATTTGGCATTTGTATCATGGAGGAATGTTGCTTGACAGAGCCACTCCTTTCATGTTCCTGAAAACAAAAACAAACAAAAAAAAAGTTTGGAGATTTAGCAAGTAAAATTCATTATTACCGTACCATTGTGCGACCCTATTTAGTGACAGGTTCGCACAATGGTTACCAAAGGTTGTCGGGACATTTCCTCAGGTATGAACAGCTGGCAGCTTTGTCTGTCTGTGATAACACAGTTTGACGGGTTTGGGGCAGAACTGCTCAATCAGGAAAAGGTGAAACCAAATAAGGAATCAAGAGCAGGCAGGCTGGTAAATTATCTGTAAAATGTATATGCTTTTTTTTTTCTCTCTCTCTTAAACTCATAAAAGAGTTCAACTAAAAGGAAAAAGAATTTAAAAAAAAAAAGGAAATGTACAGGACATTAAAAAAAGCTTAAAGGCTTAAGTAAAAAAAACTTAAGTCAAAAAAAGAGAAAACATCAAAAGAGAAGACAAATCATTTATTAACCGTGACAGTTTAAAAGAAACCCAGAACATGGTGCTAATTGAAACCAGTTCACACTGAAATTTGAAGTCGATTTGAAGTAGTCATAGCATACTGCTGCTTCTCTGCACCCCGGCAAGGCCATTTCTATCTTTCACTCTGACTCTATAACGTAAAAGAGAATGCAGTATGTTTGTGAGTCTGAGAGTGTCTATGTGTGTGTGTGTGTCTATGTGTGGATGCGCCCAAGTCTGCGTGGGTGCACACGGCAGCTGCTGATCAGCCTGGCCAAGAGAGAATTACGGCCCTCTCAAGGGGGAAGAGAGAGGGGCCAACAAGGGACAGGTGACTCCCAGTCTCTCCCAGATCTCCTTACACACACACACACACACACACACACACACACACACACACACACACACACACACACACACACACACACACACACACACACACACACACACACACACAGAGGGTGCTGCATTGTGTTGGGCGGAGCCGGCAGACAGCTTCTATCTTCTGTCCTCAGGAAATCCATTTCACTCACTGAGAAAATTGGCTTTGCTGGAGGGGACGGAAAGAGAAAAACAGCCCCCCCCCCATCCCTTTCCCCTTTTGGCCATCTCTGCTTTCCTCCCAAGTAAAGCCCCTTACATATCTACACACATTCACACACATACACAGCCGAGTAAAGGTTATTCACCAAGCGTAGAGAATGGATATTCTTCTGGATATCTATCTTAATCTCTTTTTAGACCCGTCTAATCTGCGCCGAGGAAAGAGAGCAGAGCTACAGATGGAGGGAGAAGGATTGAGGACAGAGAAAGGGAAGGAGAGGTGTCAGACCAGCGTGATACACTATTTTGTGTCTATTTTCACAAGTGATCCTAGTTGACTTGTGCCTTTCCTTATTCTCAATCAGATTAATGTCTTTAATTGTTGTTATTTGCAAACTTGTGAATCATGAGGCCGGAGTGCTAAAAGTTTACCCGTCAAACACCCACCTAACGTTTACTGCTGCTGGTTAACTGAAGTTTTGTTGTACCAACCAAACCATTTATATCAAGTAATGTTAGGCAGACAATTTAACCAGTAATCATAGGAAATTTACAGGTGATTTCTTTTAGATTAGTTTTTATGGTTGTGTCATTGAACTTGCACATTGCAATACTTGGAAATAAACTGCCGTAGTAACCAGCAACAGTGTTACGATCAGATCAATTTGAACCACTTACTCGTGAATTTATGGCCAATTTATCTGGAACCTGGTGTACTTACTAGGGAGCACGTCAACGGTTGTATACACATCATTTTCAAAAAGTCGCTTTGCTCTGTGTTAGCGTCCGTTTAACAGCAAGTGGAAAAAGGTGCAAATGTAGGGGCATTGTAGGGCGCAAGTAAAACGTCTAACAATGAAGGTAAAATAAAACAGATGCTTAAGAATTTGTTATACCTGTTTTTTTTCTCCCTTTTTTTCCTCATATAAAGCCTGCCTTCTTCTTATTGGCTGCCTCTCTAGAACAATAGGCAGGTGGGAGGGGTATGTGCTTAATGATTAAATTACAGTATCTACGGTGGCCCTGAGAGGCCAAACGGACTGCAACTTCAGAAAACACCTGCAAAAAGAAAAACGCTGCAAAAGCACACAAGACACAACGGAAATGTTTCTGGGGAGACAATAACACGACGGACCAGTTGCACGAACCAAAACATGCTAACCATTGCGCTGGGACTGGGAGACACTTCACAGAAGTGGAGGAGAGGTAAATGTGTTGTAAGCTCATGATTCTTATAATACTACAGATATGTATTATAAGAATCATGAGTGCCATTATTTGAGTATTTAATAAGAGTATATACAATTATTTGCTGTATGAAGCAAACCATGATGGGTTGTGTTATTAGTTGACATCCACAAGCAAATTTATATATTTCTTCCTATTTTCAAAGGCTGAGAAGGAATCGAATAATTGACTGATAAATATTTGATGACATGGTGAGGCTTTTTGAAAGTGTGTGTAATACAAAAAAATGCACACTGAGTAAAAAATAGTTTTACTATAGGATGCTCAGTTATGCAAGGAAAGTAAAAAAAATGTGTACATTTGTGGAATTAATGCTTCTATTTTATGGACTGCCTTTAATTTGCCTGTTTGATGAGCAAATTTGTTGCGATTCAGCTCCCCGTTGACCCACCAGCTGATACATGGAGTGATCCCAGTTCCACCTACCCAGTTATCAGTTTAAGTCATCATCCCTGTCTGGTGGCCCAGACCGGTTTTCCACTTGTCAGGACACACTGATCACACCGTAGCCTAAAAGACTTAGATTCTCTCTACAGAGAATGGGTCAGCTAACACGGAAACAAAGGCAGTGTTGTGCGTTTCTGTCGTCTCATTGGTTGTACTTTCCATGAGCGAAACAGGAAGACTATTAATACCACAAATTGATGGTTATCAAAAACACTCATCGGCTGTGATTGAAGGAGTAAAGAGGGGGTTTGTGCCTCATTCTCTGCTGTAACACAACTGAAGTTTTATAATGCATGACTAATAAAAATAGGCACCAAAGTCCTGCAAAACATAAATATTTTGGGGTTTTACTGTAAAGCTGTATTTCTGTGTGATCTTTAATGGGAAGGTTAAAAATTAGTTAAATGAAAAATCACACGTGTTAAAGCTGTTGTGACGCTTCCAACAACTTAAGTGAATTAGCAGCATACATGAAATTGATTGTCATGGCGCCATAAGATGCTGGATCAGCAGAAGGCTGTAAATGGCATCGGCAATTAAGTTGAGCAAGATTTTCAGCATGTCACTCGGATCTGATTTTTTTTTTTTAATTGTATGTTGAGGCTAAAATGAAAGTAGCTCATGGTGATTTTAGTGCTTCACGGTGAAGTGATGACAAACTGGAGTGGTTAAAAAGATAACAGGGTAGTGGGATAAAATTATGCAACATAATAATGTTCACGAACAGCGAGAAAAAGTAACACAAGCAGATGCTTCTAATGGATGAAATAATGCAGTATAAAGTGAAATACACCGACAATAAGGGAGTAATATTTAAATGAATTGAAGACAAAACAGATCAGATTTTTGTCAGTTATTCTAAGCCCAACATATATGTATATATTTTACATTTCAGGTTTTGATTTTCTAGTGATTTCCCACTTCTCATCATTACATCATAATGCTGTGAACGGAGTAGCAGAGTTGAGGATCCATGTTTTCCATGGCTTACGGAGTAGAGTAGCAAAATTTCAGAGGTTGATGGTAAATGTCGGCTCAGGTGATGAAGATGAGTCAGGTTAGCTGCTTTTTATACAATGATTGAAATCCACATACCGTATATCTGCTAGTAGTGGCCTGTCTCTTATTGAGGCCCGTTTCTATTAAACGCCAGGTTTGCGAACATGTCACGACAAATAGACGCTGGTCTCCAATAGTAGCTGGTCTCCAATAGTAGCTGGTCTCCAATAGTAGCCGGTCTCCTATAAGCCCCGGTCATTTTGCCCTTTCGTCTCCACTGATAATTTCGTTAAATCATGAAATGTTCATCCGCTGTTGTTGCTACTATTGGAAGATTTACGGTATCATTATAAGACAACATTTTGAAATATCTGTCGTGTATAAATAAAACATTATAGTTGTGTATGAATCCTGGTTTATTTTAATCAGGGTTTTTTTTTTTTTTTGGTTTCCATTGCTCTCTTGCACGCTCAGGGTATTTTACAGGCTGTTCACTGAAGGCCCACTTTCTGTTGTATTAAAGCAGTAATTGGCAGATTTGTGTGTTTGGAACAGAACACGGTGAGGATAAGAGTGTGTGTACGTTGGCAGCATCTATTTATCTCCTATTACAGATTTGGAGTGAAAAATGTAAGAAATGCACCCTATGCTTTTGATATCAATGAATCATAAATGAATCCAAATGTGGGACAAGGTTAGCGGTATCATATTATCATATTGTTATTGCTCATGAGACCAAGCATATTCTCTCACAAATAGGTTGGCGTTAATAGCTTTTATTCCTTAATTTTCTCTGAAGTTGTTTTGATTCATTTGTAGAAACCATTCTAAACATGTCATGAACAACGATGTGTGTCTATATGTGCAAAAGTACAGATGATGAAGAACATGTAGGGACACATTTTGCAGGAATAATTTCCTCCTGTCCTGCAAAGTGTATCCTTCAAGTGCTTTAAACACTACTGTAGTTAAGATCTTATTTTGATGTAAAAATTATGCCTGAACTCGTATTCAATCTCAGTGCTGATGTCTGTCTGCATTATAGGTAGCGGCATAATTTTGTTTCCAGGACCAAGCATCTCTATGAGGCTTTTGTCTCTCTATTATCTAACATGCCACCGAGTTTCTCTTGTTTTTGAATGGAAAGAAAGCTTCTCGTTTTTACCCCTCAGCTGTTAAAGGCTGATGAGATATTGGTGTCACCCTGCTGGGCGGCAGGCAGACAAACAGGCAGCATGGACACCTAAGTCTGTGAACGCAAAAATTCGAGAACGAAGCAACTTCCAGTTGTTACCGCAGCCGTATTTACTAGAAATCTCGGACAAGTTTGAATCTCAGTGACCTCAAGGTCAAGGTCAGAGGTCAAGTTTTTTGAAAGATTTGTGAATGCGGTAACTCGAGAAGGAAGTCAACTAGGATTTTCAAATTGATGTGTTGTGTACATCTTTAAGCTTTTTAAATACTCACTGAGTACACGGCAGATCACGCTTCAAAGAATCACTGTATGGTCGACTAAGATTTCAATTTGGACAAAAAAGGTTTTCACAGGAAGTAATCCAAACCCTCAGCAGTGTAATATTATGACTCGCCTCATGTCCAGGATGGGATCTGCTTACATGTTTTCTTGCCTGAAGTTTTGTCTATTTTGGTGTCTGTTTCATTATAGGATAGATAATTTAAGGATAACTCGGCCAACTTCAATCCTCCAAATGTTGTTGGTTTTCATTGGTTTCCCGTCTTCATGTCCAAAGTTATATCAGTGCTTTACCTTTATGCTTCATTAGATAATTAGTTAGAAGATGGTATATTATCCTCACATGCTAACGGCTAACTAATTCAACTAAACCTTGTAAATCCTCTTTAACTCTTATTTTAATTGTAAAACCAGGGTGAACAGCCACACCAATAGATTTGTTTATCTGGGCTGGTTTGAACTCTCAGGGATGCTTCAGTGTTTCGTTTTTTTTTTTACTTATGAGAACTTAAGGAGCATTTGGACCCGGACGCGGGGAATGACGTCAGACTTCAGATACGGCTACGGCTGCGGTTCATTTAACAGTCTGATGTAACAGGATTAGAAAGCTGAGCAGACAACAAACCACGACAGGATAATCCATGTTGTGTTACACATGCAAACACACACACGCCTTCAATTCAGGGTTAACTGTGTATGTGTGGCAAGGGGAGGGGGGGTCCTTATATCAGCCTTGAATCAGCCTGTGGCTTAGTTTCCTAAGTACTTTATTAGTACACACTCTTAACTCCATTCGACTTCAGAAACACACACACAGCCTCTCACAGCAGTAGACATCTTGACAAGGGGAAAATTGGTTTGGTCAACAGGGTCACACATGGGCTGAGTCTTCCCTCTTTCCTGTAGCTTACCAAAGCTTTTATCAGCAAACTGTGTGGGTTCGTGTGTCTGAGAGCACACATGTAATTCAGCCAGTTGTGAGGCGTGACTTTGTAGCTCCCTAACAACTACACACTCTTGAAGAGTGTGTCAGAAGAGGAACCAGGCCTTTCCTCCTGCAGTGCTTTGACGGACTGTGTAATTGCTACACCACACTATGCTTTATTTTCCCCTCGCTCCCCTTTTGTCCTGTGCCTTCACACACTGCGAGCAGGAGGACACATTGGACTCTGTAAATCATTCATGCCAAGTAATGTTTGAACCTTCACCATTTATAAAAAAAAAGAAAAAAAAAAGATTTATTTATATTTATATAGAGGCGAAAAGGAAGATGTGCAGCTGTGGTTAGCTCAACCAAATGAGGGGATTTGCTTACATGTGCAGTACAAACACGCTGCTCTACAGCTTCCTCCTAACAGGCTGAAAGGAAGAACAAACACACCGGCCGTGCTGGTACCTGTTATCATGCTGTCATTTTTTTCATTCACTTTCTGTCCTGTACTTTTTGTCTTTGTTATAGTTTCATGCTTTTATTTTGCTGCTTATATAATTTTTATTATTGGGTTAATTATGTTTTTGCACCTTTATTTTGTTCTTGTTGGTGTAACTCTTACTTTCTAAGTCCATACTTTTATTCTTGGACTGTGCTGGAGTAGCTTTACACGATTCACAGTTGAACATGATGCTGTCTTGCATTATATTGGGTGTTGGTAATGCTCAGCTTCTGCCCTTTATCAGGTGGCTTTCTTCTGATTGAAGGGTGCTCGCAAACAAAAGGTTTGGACTGTAGGTGGGGGTGTGTGTGTGGGGGGTGGGGGGGCTTTTGTGCATGAGGTAAAGCAGGAAACTGTCCTAAAACTCAGGAATGAATCAGGATCGTTTGTGTTTCCGGTTCCTTTATGTAGTCGATGGGATCTTACTTAAATGCCTAAAATCTGAATGTCTGCATTTTTTTATTTTTTTTTTTGGATAACGCCAGTATAGGATAGACAGCAAAGTAAGAAAGTAAGGAGATGGCAAGGGGGGGTGGTAGCCCGGTAACGACTTCAGTCTTCAGTACATGGGTTGCTACAGGAGCACCTGTCTAGAGCGTTTTGCGTCACCATGCCAAACGAATTTATCCGACTGTAGTGTAGTTGATCTATGTACACCATAGATATTAGGTTTTTATCTTCTTGTGTGACTTAATGCCTTGGAAATCATAGAAGTTGCATCAATTTTTGGAGATTATTTCTCTGAACAAAACTTGGAGTGTTATAAACTGTTTTCTTCAGTACTCCAAAGCTTTATGGGAGAATCTCATTGGGGTTTATTTTGTCAGGGGAACCACGACAATCCTAATTTCAGGGGTGGCTTTTAAAAAAAGGTCCTTGTGGATATCCAATCCCACTAACATCACACAGACCCAATGGTAGAAAAAAATGTCCAGCGGATTTTTTAGAGCAGTCTAAAGCCCGTGTTTGGCCCTGTTTAATATAAATATCAACTACTGTAGCAGAACATATACGACAAAGAATAAGGAAGCACACTTTAATCTTAGCTTCATGTTATTTCGTTGATCATAACTCTATTTTTGCATTTTACTCTAATGTTATTCTAATCTTTCTTGGTGAGCATTGGAATTAAAAAAAAAAAAAAAACTATATTTATCACAGGAATAAGAGAAACTTTCTGTTGGGTTGGAGAAGAGCAGCTGCATGGCTGCAGGCTGACACTGCAGAAGCAAATTGTATTAGAAAATGGACACCAAGATATTTTGATGGGTTTTCTCCACAAGGTTTAAAGAAGTAAGTTTCTCTCCCTGCTTGCCCTAAATAAACATTTGTCACACAGCCTCATTTCTGAGATTAAACTTTCCACCTGCATTAAAGTAGCAAGACATGCCTGCCAAAAATGAGTTTTAGGAGCATATTTGCACATGGATTAACGCGCAAGTTTGTAAATTTACCTGAACTTGGGTTACTATTTGGGTTTGTTTTTTTTTAAAGCTTCCTCAGATATATCTCTTGGGTCTTGGGTTAGCCTATTTAGACATGAAAACAGTAATAAATAAAGGCAGTGCTGCTGTACAGGTGAGAGCTCTAAAGTCAAACATATGATGAAAGCAAAACCATAGAGCAAGCACAGGAGGGCAAAAATGTGTCTATACTTACCAAGGAGTCCCAGGCTTAAAAGCAAAGGGAAGCTATTTCCCAGCACAAAAATAAAATCTGTGCTCTAAAGAATTAAAACAGAGCGAACAAAATACTGTACGACATTAATGCTGCTGCGGTCTGGGGTGAAGATGATAAACATTGCGTAAGCTTAGCATTAGCATTCCTGCTTACAGGGTGAGATGCGTATAAACTTTTTCTTTTTCATACCACAATGATGCAAGATTCAAACCTAATGGAGTAAAGACTCCTGTTTGCTGTCTCATGGTAGCGGGAAGAGTTTAAATTTTTATTATCTACTCGGGACCTTAACGTTTCACTTTCTCTTAAAGAGAAAATCATATGCAGGAGACTTTGTTTGCTTGGGGAGTACATTACTTTGATATTTTTGAAACTACAACAGTTAGTGTGCAAATGAACCATGATGAAAACCACCAGTATATTCTTCACTATTCTTTGGCTTTTATTTAAGGTAGAGTGAAACCAAGGAGATAAAAACTATTCAT
>VURO01009795.1:0-14156 GCA_015108175.1 Pelvicachromis taeniatus
TTATCTTAATGACCTTGTAGTACCATATCACCCCATTAGAGCACTTCGCTCTCACACTGCTGGCTTACTTGTTGTTCCTAGAGTATTTAAAAGTAGAATGGGAGGGAGAGCCTTCAGTTTTCAGGCCCCTCTTCTATGGAACCAGCTTCCAGTTTGGATTCGGGAGACAGACACTATCTCTACTTTTAAGATTAGGCTTAAAACTTTCCTTTTTGCTAAAGCATATAGTTAGGGCTGGATCAGGTGACCCTGAATCCTCCCTTAGTTATGCTGCAATAGGTTCAAACTGCTGGGGGACCCCCTTGATGCATTGAGTTTTTCCTTTTCAGTCACCTTTCTCATTCACCATGTGTTAATAGATCTCCCTGCATTCAACCATACTTGTTATTAATCTCTGGCTCTCTTCCACAGCATGTCTCTATTCTGTCTTCCTCCTGTTCCTTCTTTCTTCTTTATCAATTCATGAATTTAACTTATGGAGGAACTTTGTAGAAGGCTTTGTAGAATAGAAGGCTTTTGTGTGTGTCTGTGTGCCATGAGTCCTGAGTTTTACCGTAAACAAGGTATTGACCTCGGTGCTGTCAGCCTCCAGCATGCACAGTTTCCCTCTCAGCATTTCCTGTGACTTTTCATCTGCAGGAAGATGGTCTGGACCGCTGACCACATCCAGCAGTACAGGAAGCGCTAAACACACAACACACACTTAATATAGAGGTGTCAGACAAGATTACGATTGAATGAAATCTAATGTACTGATTCTGTAGCTTTCCTGTTCTGACTGGACAACACAGGTTGTCCAGTTGTTGTGTGGTGGTTATGTGGTAACTATACAGCATGTCTTCAACCATGTATAAGAAAAACAGAATTGCATCAATTAAGCAATGTAAAAATGCAACACGGGAAACAGTACAAAATTAATAATTAGGAAAATATAGTGTTATAAATGAAAGTGATAATCTCCATATTCAAGATGGTGCCATCCATCACCCATCTGGAGACTTTTGTAAAACTCTTAGTTGAAGGATTGTTGCTCGTGAAACTCCTTCCAATCAGACATTCGTCGATTCACCTGGCAAATTCACCTGTCCGATTTCTTGCCAATAAGATGGACGAGCTGCTGCAACAGATTAAACACAGACTTTTCTAGACTTTTCTAGCCCTGTGCCTCACTGAAATCTGACTGGGTGAACATGTCCCCAACAGCTCACTGAATCTGCAGGGCTTTCAACTGCAATACAGAGCTTTCTTAAAAAGCAAAGGGGGGTGCAATCTGTTTCCATATAAACTGTTTCCATCCATCTATCTTCTGCCGCTTATCCGGGGCCGGGTCGTGGGGGCAGCAGCCCAAGCAGAGAAGCCCAGACCTCCCTCTCCCCAGCCACCTCCTCCAGCTCATCCGGGGGAACACCAAGGCGTTCCCAGGCCAGCCGAGAGATATAATCTCTCCAGCGTGTCCTGGGTCTGCCCCGGGGCCTCCTCCCGGTGGGACATGCCCGGAACACCTCACCCAGGAGGCGCCCAGGAGGAATTCTTATCAGATGCCAGAACCACCTTAACTGGCTCCTTTCGATGCGGAGGAGTAGCGGCTCTACTCTGAGCTCCTCCCGGATGGCCGAACTTCTCACCCTATCCCTAAGGGAGAGTCCAGCCACCCTTCGGAGGAAGCCCATTTCCGCCGCTTGTATCCGCGATCTCGTTCTAAACTGTTTCCATATAGGCTTAAACCTACAAATAGGTTTCTGGCCAAATTCCAAAACTGAACCCCAGAAGATTTCATAAATTGAGTGCTCTTGGTTAGCTTTCATCTGGTATGGCTAAAACCATATTATAATAAAAGATCAACAGAAGATCAACTCACATGAGTTAAAATACAAATTGCCAGTGAGTTCACTGTAAAATAAAGTCATCCAATGATGAGCTAATGATGAAACTGAGTGAGTCTCTCACAGTTAATAAGTGAGCGAAGAGGACCTTGTGGGTTCATGGTATAAGCCACTTTAAAATCTTTCACGAGGTCACTTTTTTACAGGTTAGATTTTTTTCTTGTAATACTCAGGGTTCAAAGTACCACTAAAGCTAGGCTGATTATGATTTGTTAGGGTGATTTGTCTTCCGCCTAAAATGTATTATCCTGCTTAAAAAAGAACACTGACTCCTAACTCATGTAAAATAGACTTCATGAGGCAATAGCATGTTCTGACCTGATAACCCATGTCATCCCAGGATCTGAAAATGGTTCAAAGAGCTTCTATAAACAGTATTTTTGGCTTGCAACTTTCTCCAGAATGATGGCAAACCAACTAGTAGCTCAGTGTTCCAACATTCGGAAGAAAGAACTGCTCTCACAGCTAGAGATCGGCAAGGTACATCAGAGGATCATGGGGAAACTTGAAGCGTGGCCCCTCCGTAGCCGGTTACCAAGATTATGTGAAGTAGTCTCTGAAGAGCTCCAAGATAATGTTAATGCAGCACTACTACTTCATACCGGGACTATCACCAAGACTAATCAGCTCACCTACACCATGGCAGCAGTACCCACCAAGAGAAAGAGACTAAAGGGCAAAATCAAGGTATCAGGGAGGGAAGTTAGCCAACTATTGGAGTTGCAGAAAGGTGTGAGGTAGAAAGGTGCCTAAGAGGTACAGCAATTCAATTTATTTATACAGCGCCAAATTACAACAACCGTCACCTCAAGGCGCTTTATATTGTAAGGTAGACCCTACATACAGAGAAAAACCCAACAATCATATGACCCCTATGAGCAAGTACTTTGGCGACAGTGGGAAGAAAAAACTCCCTTTTAACAGGAAGAAACCTCCGGCAGAACCAGGCTCAGGGAGGGGCGGCCATCTGCTGCGGTCTATTAACACGGAGTGAGTGAGAAAGGTGACTTAAGAAGAAATACTCAATGCATCATGGGAATCCCTCAGCAGCCTGGATTACCCGCTTGACTATATGAGCTACACCAGACCCACACAGGCACTCTCAGCTCCAAATCATAGTTTGCTGAATGGAACGATAGACAGGTCAGCTACCCCCAACTGGAAGACCTCATTGGCAATGCGGTGCTGTCATGACATTAAAAAAATCCATTAATGTGTGAGTTATTCTGGTAGTTCTATGAGAAAATAGAATACCTACAAACCAGTATAAGAATACTATCAGAATAGTAAACATTCTGATAGTTTACTATCAGAAATTTTTTTGGGAAAAAAAAGCGTGGTAGTTGTGAAAGTCTCTAGTAACACTCTTGAAATGTGGAATTTCCAAGTATTTCAATGAATGTTCATAATTGGTGAGTATTCACAAATTACCTATTGGGAAGTTTTCCTCATATGCTGACAGAGTTCCCTTCAGACTTACAGCATCTACAGACAAACCATGCACTGCTAAAGACATAAAGAGACAGGTGCAACAAACATGTTAAGTATTTTTACATTTTACCATTATACAATCATTTAGTAATAATCTGAGAAAAATAAGGCATAATTACAGGTGTGTAAATGACATCTAAAATACAGAAGACCTTGATAGCTGGATTCACCTGCTTACTAGTCAGTCATTGGTATCAGTCTTGTTGACTGCAAAATTAACTACCATATATCTTCTAGAAGTGGCCTGTCCCTTATTGACGCCCATTTCTTATAAACACCGGGTTTGAAAACATGTCACGACAAATAGATGCAGGTCTCCAATAGTAGCCGGTCTCCTTTAAATGCCTGTCTGTAGTAAACGCCGATCTCCAATGACCCACCGCCTTTTCCGTACACTACTACTCTTTTGGTACCATCTGGGCTACCGCCCTCCTGCAGCAAATCATACGTCAAATATCTTTTCGTGTCAAAAATGCTTTTTCATCGAATGCTATTGAGGAAGGAAGAAAGACAAAACGTCCATTCTGTCTGAGAAGTGAATAAGAGCCGGTCTCCAATAACCACCGATCTCTTTTAAACGCCGGGCCGGCCAAATCATTTTTTTAATAAACGCCAGGGCTACCATTGGAAGATATACGGTAACAGTATTAATGAACAGGTGAAGTTGCTGGCTCAAAGTAATTAAATGTTTAACTATCGATTAATTTGTAAAATAGCTAACAACTGTTTATTAATTACAATGCCTCAGTATACAAATGAAACTATTAGCTTGAAGTTTGCATAATAAGTCTTGAAATAACAGTGGTGGAATATAACAATACATTTACTAAATTATTCTACACATATGTGGTGACTCTTTTCAATAATACATCTGAGAGGGGGAATACCATGTATTAAGGAATACATCTAATCTAATAGTTTATTCAAGTAAGCCTGCAAAACATTAGTTAAATAATCAATTAGCCAACACACTTTAGCAGCTCTTCTGAGCACTCTTTCAGCACTCTTTTAAACATCTCTTGGAGGAGAATATAATCAGCAGAATCACAGAGAAAATAATCACCGACTTCTTTACTTCTTTAAGTTTCTTTCATTTTTGATCAGTTCTAACATCAAAAGGTGGAGATGTATTTAAATGGAACAACATTGTCATTCCTTATGTACCAGGTTTTTGACCCACACCCTTTTTCACACCTTGGCTCATGTGATAATGCACATGACCCTCTCCACTGGGTTTTCAGTACCTGGGACTCTACCATTTATTTTTAGACCTGAAGATGCTTCTCGAGGTGAAACGCCTCATGCGACTGGACTTCTTTAAGAAACTTTAAGACGTCCAGTCGCTTTTCTTTCCAAGCTCGTTGGATTGGACACAAAATACTTAAAAATAAAAGTATCTAAAGCGACAGTAAACTCCTAGTTGTATATGTTAATATGTAACTTATTACAATGTCATGCATAATCGGTCACAGAAGGCATTTGTCTTCATTAGGACCCTACTTTTACTTCTACATGTAAGAAAAGTTTAGTGATAATGAGCGTCTGAACTTAACTTTAACAAAGAACTTTTAACAGAATAGCCGTCAGACTGATATTTTTACTGAAGGCACACAGTCAGCTGGTTATGCACAAGACGTTTAAAAACAGATACATGCCAGAAAAACCGATACATTTCTTATTTAACAGAAAAAAACTAAACGAAAGTTTTAAAAAATAGTTTCAAGCTTTCACACAAATACTGTGAAGAAACAATACAAAAGGCATCTGCTAAGCTGTAGGTCTAACTCATTACCCATTCCGCTTGACCGGTGTAGTATCTCCGCTATATCCCGGTACTGCTGGACGTCAGTGGAAAGCTGTCTCCGGTACCTGTGGCTCCAGGACTCCCGCTCCGACCGGGCTGACATGTCCGAAACGACCGTCGTCTGCGACCAGTCAACAGCACATCATCACATGTCTGTGCGCGATGCACCTGGTCGTCTCTCGGTGAAGGACACCGGAGCTCTGGCTGCTTTTCCCTTTCATAGTAAAGGTCTTCAAAAGTTTGACTTAGTGCGGCTGTTAGTGAATACGAACGAGTCCGAATTAAGCTCCCCTTCAATCCGAGCGGACATAATAATAATAATAATAATAATAATAATAATAATAATAATAATAATAATAATAATAATAATAATAAATCCTTCAGATTTTACTGTAGATTTAGGTGCAAATTGTAGACGTCGTCTGTGTATGTGTCTGTGGTGTGTGTTATTAGTAATACAATAAAGGCTGACCTTGGCATTGATGTGAGCAAAGAGGGAGATCTATGTTTCATTGTTTGCTTACTTATTATTTACATTTATGCATATATCACATTTAATATCTTTATTTTAACTTAATGTCCATATAACCTACTTAACGGTATATTATTTGTACATTTTCAAATCAATGTTAACGTCAACATTTAACAAAAACAAAAAAAAGGATTGTGCCAAAGCAGCTTTTATTGTGAAGTTAAATGTGGATGATTTCCTGTGTTGGTTCGGTGAACTTGACTAAGATAACTCTTATACTGACGCACGTAGCAGCGAAAAAGCTGTCGCTTTATTTCAGTGTTTCTTTAGTAATGCTGCCACTTATTTATCTGTACACCACTAACCGGAACAATTCGGGTATTTTTCTGTGATTTAACAAGGAAACGTTTTTCCTTCAAATTAAATTGCGGAGACTTCAAGTTAATAATTACCCAGTGAGCAGCGGAGTCACATGATATTATTAGATCACTCTTTTGTTTGACCCCTACCTCCACCCCACAGGATATGCATTTTTTGCAGATGAACACACTTTGTGCTCCAAACATTTTCCATCAACTTTTTTCTCTGCTTGGACGTGGGTTTGACTTAGTGTGATTTTCTTCCCTCGTTAAATATCCCAGGAAAAGACTCAGCACTTCGTTTCCTCCAGTCAGTTCCTCTGTCAGCTCAGGACTGCAGCCAAGAATAGTCACAGTCATGAAATCATGAGACATAAAGTAATGCACATTCTGCAAGTCTGGCAAATTTACTGCCATATAATACTTCAGTTTGCTTTTATTGTACACACTAGTTGTCAGATAAAGTACAATGTCAGCAATATGTGACCCTTAAATTCTCTTTTATGGTAAACGGACTACTTGTTACTCTGTGATGTAGTGGTTTACACACTCCCCTCACACCCCCGGGTCTATCACCAGAGGAGACACAGTTGTTTCTGGGGTTGTTAGGAACGGCATCCAGTGTAAATCAAACATGTAGCACTTTGTGTTTCATTCAAAATAAAAATACCTTTCTGTGTTTTTGTGATCTTTTCTAGTCTCAGGCTCCAGTTCAGACTGTCCAGCTAGCAGTGAACATCCTGAAGGACTTGCTGCAATACTCATCTCAGCTTGCAGAGCTGGCCAGAGAGGTTGGCCTCAACTCCATCCTGGGCATCCTAACATCTCTGCTGGGTCTCAAGTCAGAGGTGAGGTGACAAGGCAGTGAGTGGAAGGGCCCACCAGAAGGGCCCTGGAGCCCCTCTGGTGGAGTTTGCCTGTGTTGTATCAGGTACTTTGACGGGGTTAGTGGGGTAAGGCTAATTGTCCATAGAATATGAGTGCGAATGTCTCTCTGTGTTAGCGCTCCTGCCTCGGACCCCTCCCCCGCCATAAATTATGTTTCATTATGGCGTATCACTTTATGTATAGTCGTATCTCTTCTGTTATATCTCTGTTATTATTCAGTTAGCTTCAGCTCAGATAGCAACATTCTAACTAGCCTTATAACAGTTACATATTGCCCTTTGATTTTAGTGTGAGCAGGCAGCCATGGAGGGAATGACAGCCTGTATGAGCTACTATCCGAGAGCCTGTGGATCCTTGAGGGTGAGAGACTCTTTCCTCAGACTGTTTGGACTATTTTCATGGTGCTATTAAATATCTATTATTATTATTATTATTGTTGTTGTTGTTATTATATAGTATCTGTTATATATATTATTTATTAGTCATTGCTGTTGCACACTTCTGACAGATACTGTATAGGTAATATTACTACAGTATTACTTTAGCTGTATTCTGTACTGTACTTCAGTAAAGTAACAGAGTATTTGTACTTTGTTACTTACTCCCTCTGTTTCGAACACAGCTGTGGTCAAACCTGTTTATTGTTGTTTTTAAGGACAAGCTGGCAGCGTATTTCCTTTCCAAAATGGACAGCACAAATATGAAAGCACAAGAGGTTTGACGTTCTTACAAAACAAGTACGAAGTCTTTGTTTATTATTTGAAGATTTGTTTGAACTTTTGTTTCACTGTCAATCTGTCAGATGGCCTGTCAGTGCTATGGTCGTCTGCCCTGCCTGGGCGGCGTGCTGGACAGAGGGGTCGGGGCTGGCAGAGCTGAGGGCTGGACCAATCAGATTCACTGCCTACTGGCCTCTGCCAATGGCCTGCTGGCTCAGCTCTACCAAGGTTCACAAACAGGTGTGGGGTTTTTTTTTCCACACATTGTCATGCTTTTATTGTGAGTTTGATCTGTTTCTATCTAAGAATTGTGTATTACTGAGGTTACTCACACTTGATTGTTTTCTGCGATCACAGATGGAGCAATGCAGTATCAAGGTCCTGGGGTGGAGCTGGCCTTTCCTCATCTCGACCAAAGCGATCCCCTGCTACTTCTGCAGCTCCAACACAGATATACTGCTGTCTGCCTTGCACTCAAACACACACTTAGGTACAACACATGCAGACAAGCGCACACACCTTTTATCTTCACTTGAAAAAGATTACTTCAAGTTATTGCTGCTAAAATTGCTTCTATGGGCTGCTGCAGCATGGGGAGTACTTGGCTTTTAACAGGACTGCATAGAGGCCTGTAAAAACGTTACTCCTAACATGACTGTATGTACAAAGATCCAAAGAGCACGGTGTACAAGCACACTGCACTGGCACTGGTAGTGGTGTGACATTGTGGTGACATTCCAGAGGAAAAGATGCTTTCTCAGGACCTAAATGTTTCAGAACAGCCTTTCCAGAATTTCCATGAATTTCAATACCAGGTCATATCATTGGTTGCCATATTCTGTGTTCATATTTGGAATGGTGCTACCATTGTGCACAATAGTTTAATAAAAACGGTCCTTCTAGAGCATTCCAGGTGAAGTCAGTCTGAAGTTTTGACATCCCAGTCGGACGTTTCATCTGGAATGCACCTCAACTTGGATTTCCAGCTCAGAAAGTCGGAGCAGCTTCACCAGCTAACAATCCAAGAGTGCAGCAGTGAGGTTAACAGTTTCAAAACTGCACAATTTTTATTCCAAAAGGATGATTGTGTTCATCTGGACGTTTTCAGTGGGAGAAATGTTTCATCATCATCCAAGTGACTTCTTCAGTCTCAGCTGACTGCAGGTTTCCAACCTTATAAACGGCACATTTGCATAATGACTGAAACTAGCACCAGTGAAGGAACAATGGGCTGGGATTTCCGTTCACTGATCATTAATATGCACATTGTCATGACCTTTGATCAACAGCCACTGATCAGTGGCCATGAGTACCATTCACAGAGAGCTGGGGAATGGCGGCAATCATTCAGATCATATTAGGATAACTGAGATACAGAAAACAATAAAATGATGGACTATCTGGAAAACAAATTGAATCATTGCTACCTCTTATTCCTTAACTTCAGCTTTTTAGCATTATTTTAACATGTAATACATGTATTCAAAGGCCCCTTTGTTTACTCCAAACTGTGTTACAAACCTGTAAGAGCAGTAAAGGCTTTCATTATTTTTGCTACTCATTGCATTCCTTTGCTGTTTCCTTCCATCAGAGTAGATCCCGCCTCAGCTGTGCGTTTGCCCGTCAGACCAATACTCAACTTGGTGTGCCGAGCCCTCGCTGTCAGCTCCAAGAGCATAGTGAGCACACACACACACACAGATGAATACTGACTGTGTCAATCACTGTTTTTACACAATAGCATGTCAAAAAAGCAGTCCTGATCTTAGTGCATGTTTGACTTTGTGTGTGTCAGAATTTAACAGGAGATGGAAGTGTGAGGCTGTTGGTCCTCCCCATTATACACAAAAACACCCTGGAAGTCCTGTCAAGTTTAATCACTGCGTGAGTACTTAGACACACACAGGATGTCACATTTTTCTATAAAGTACTACAACAAGCCTGACTCTTGGATTTGTACTGTGTGTTACAGAGTACGGGTTGGTATGGTTCAGTACGCTGCAGTAGTACAGAGGCTATTTTCTCAGACACTCTCTGCTTGGACCCCTCTACCTGAAACCAGTGTGGGACAACAGAGGGCCTACAGGTGACTGACAGCCTTGTACAACTCTGGCTTTGAATTATTCCTCACTGAAGCTGCCAAAACAAAGTCTTGAGCAGAGTTCAGGCTGCAGTTGGAAACCTCTTGCATGTAATATCAACCTGTGCATTACATTTCACTGAGAATGTGTCATTATGTATGTGCAGTGTGTGTGTGTAGCTACAACTTACAGTTGCCCCCAGAGATCCGTACATGCAATGAACTGTTGGCTTTGTGAGCTAAAAGAAGAATAAGGATGCACCGTGTTGCTGTTAATAAACAAAAAACATGAAGGATGCTTGTGGAGCAGAGCCAATGGTTACCAAGACAACCCCCAAGTACTGTAATACAACTATAGTAACAACATTTTTACAAAGCTTCAAAGATTTCCTTAGAGAGGCTGTGATACAGATGGCAGGTAGTCTGCCAATGAAGGATTATTGTTCTGATCGCTGCCCTGAAGTGTTCTTAGACAAGATGCTGGGTCTCATGGCAGACCAGCACCTTGCATGTGTCTAAATGAGTGAATGACGACCATTTAGCATTTTAGTAACAAGAAAAGGAAGAAAATCTTAACTGATCTGTTGCAACACAAAGAAGATTAAGTGAAAACACTGTGGAAATCGCCAAGCTGCGTAAGGCGGAGGAGCTTATTTTAGTGACATTTTGGGAAACTTAGGACAGTCTGAGCTGTTGCATTGAGGAAGATTTAATAATGCGTTATCAAGTATATTCATCTTTTGTATCTCCTTCCCATAGTGCAGTGCGGGTATCAGTGTACAGAACTTTGGAGCTCTGGGTCCAGGTTGCTGGAGCATCTGCTAATATCCTTCAGGGAAGCCCTGGCCACTCAGAACTCCTCTTTAACCACCTACTTGGGGACATCACACCAGGAGCAGAGTCTATTAAGGTAGGTGAAATCAATCAATCTCAATCGTTGAGAAATGCCACAAATCTGATCATCTAGGCCTCATATATTTTTTTAAAACTGTTAGAAAAAGATTGTGGATAGCTTTCTTCTTTACCAATAAGGCGAGGAGATCAGTCAATCGGGAGGGGCTCAGAGTAGAGCCGCTACTCCTCCACATCGAAAGGAGGCTGCTGAGGCTGTCGTCTCCTAGTTAAAGTGCTCTGATCTGGCATATCAAACTAGGAGGAGATCCTGGTGTAGATCTGGGACACGCTGGAGGATTCATTGTTTTGTTATTTTAGTTCTGAACTTGAAGTTGTGGTCATGAATTTTCAACAGCTTGCATCATTCATAATGCATGTCACAATGTGCCACGCTTTTCAGTCTCAAATTATGAGTATGAGTTGGATGTTAATTTGTCATAGTTTAGAAATTCACAATGCCTTTATAGTAATGTATTGGTTTGTTTAATTGTTTGTGTTCCTCGCTGTCTGGAGTATAACGTGTAATGTTGATAATGCCACATGGTGCCACACTTTTTAAGTGCCGTGATTCATTATTTCATAATGTGATTGTATAAAATGCCTTCGCTATTAGTTTTCCATGAAAAAGTCAATTGGTCTTTTTTTTTTTTTTTTTCCCCTACGCTTAGTCGACTAAGAAATTAGTCATTAGCATTGAATCTTTAAAAAACCTATTTAAGCACTGACTTTTATGAAACTAAAGGGAACCAGTAGTTTGGGAAGTATGTGTTGAACTCTCTTGTGATTCTGCTGCTGTGTGTGGGGTGTCCTGTTTTCCAGCTCCGGGCAGGACTATCGGCTGATGTTGTTCCTGGAGGAAAACCAGGTCCTCGCAGGACAAAGCATTTGGTGATAGCAGATGCAGTTGGGCCGTCACTGCAGAGGAAAGGAGACCATCTAGCCAATCAAGATACCTGCCTTGCAGCTGTCAGTGGTGAGATTCAAGCTAAGTTTAATAATATTGGGTTTACTGGTATACTACATATGATATTCTGATACTACATGGATTTTTGTCATCCTTATAGCACTGAGACAGATCATACAGACCAGTGGTACGCTATTGAAGGATGACATTCACAAGGTAAATGTGATTTAAAATCATATGAACATAAACGCTCCAAAAGAATCCATATTCATTCCAGCAAAGGGAAGTAGTTATAGCCATCTCTAACATCCAAAGATCCAGCCTGTCCTGCTGGAACCACTGGCGACTTGCTGCTACTCGCTGCAGGAGAAGCTGGATCTTTGGATGTTTAGAAATTGATCAGTGATGAAGGTGGCGCAGGACAGTGGTTTTGCGCCCCCCCACCACCCGAATTGGACATTCGAGAGAACATGGATGGTATCTTATTTTTGTGGACTGGACTTAAACTGTGAAAGAGCGTCTTCTACACTCCTGTGCAAATCATATGTATTCATATATAATGTATTGATATGTATTATTCTTTTAAACTTATTATCATTTTGTATAAGTGTTTGAAAGTTGCCCCTCTGCAAATCGCTACCATATGATGGTGGAGGGGTTTGTGTGTCCCAGGGAGCCCAGGGGCTATGTTGTCTGGGGACTTTTTGCCCCCTGGTAGGGTCTCCCATGGCAAATTGGTACTGGATGAGGGACCAGACAAAGAGTGATTCAGAAGACCCCTATGAGAACACCATCAAGGGAACTGTTTACCCTGCCCGGAATAGGGTTACCGGGGCCTCGCCCTGGAGCCAGGCCTGGGGAGGGTGCCCGAGAGCGACCGTATGGTGGCTGGGCCTTAGTCCATGGGGCCCGGCCGGGCACAGCCCAAAACAGCAACATGGGACCCATCTTCCTGCAGGCCCACCACCCGCATGTAGCACCGTAGGGGTCAGGTGCTGGACTGTCTCAGTTGGGCTGTCTGGAGTTGGTATTTTGGTATCCCCTCGGCTTGCTGCCTGTATGTTGGGGTTTCTTCCAGTTGACAAGAGGGTTTGTTCCTTGCGCCTCTGGGTCGGGGAGCGGGTCTTGACCGTTGTCTGCACTTATGCGCCGAGTGGCGGATCAAAGTACTCAGCCTTCTTGGAGGTGCTCTACCTGAGGATTCTGTCTTGCTGGGAGACATCATTGCTCACGTGGGCAATGACAGCGAGACCTGCAGGGGCAGGATTGGGAGGAACGGCCTCCTGGATCTGAACCAGAGAGGTGCTTTGTTGTTAGACTTCTGTGCAAACAGTTTGGCCATAACTAACACCATGTTCGAACATAAGAGTGTCCATAAGTGCACATGGCACCAAGATGCTCTAGGCTGCAGATTGATGATCGATTTTGTAATCGTATCATCAGACCTAAAGCCATTTGTTCTGGACACTTGTGTAAAGAGAGGGGCTGAGCTGTCAACTGATCAGACTGGGGACACTGAGTCTGAATGGACCATGTTCAGCATCTCCATAGCCAAACTGCAGCCTCAAGGTGGTTGGCGCCTGTGGTGGTGGTAACCCCGAACCAAATGGTGGACACCAAAGGTGAGGGGAGCCACCAAGCTGAAGAAGGCAGTTGATAGGTACCAACAGGCCAAGCAGAACGTGGCCCCAGCAGTAGCTGAAGCAAAAACTTGGGTGGGGGAGGAATTCGGAGAGGCCATGGAAAAAGATTTTCAGACCGCCTCGAAGAGATTCTGGCAAACCATCAGGCAACTCAGGAGGGGAAAGCAGTGTTCTACCTCCACTGTGTATAGTTGCGGGTGGAGCACTGCTGACTTTGACTGAGGAAATTGTCGGGTGGTGGAAGAAATACTTCGAGGACCTTCTTAATTCCACTGGCATGTCTTCCAAGGATAAAGCAGAGTCTGGGGATGAATGGGGATGACCTGCCAATCTCCGGGGGCGAGTTCTTGCCCCAAGTGGAGTTTAAGTATCTCGGGGTCTTGTTCATGAGTGACGGGAGAAGAAAGCGGGAGATCGACAGACGGATTGGTGCTGCGGCTGCAGTGATGTGGACACTGCACCGGTCTGTTGTGGTGAAGAGAGGGCTGAGGGTAAAAGCGAAGCTCTCAATTTACCGGTCGATCTACATCCCTACCCTCACCTATGGTCATGTGCTGTGGGTAGTGACTGAAAGAACGAGATCGCGGATACAAGCGGCGGAAATGGTTTTCCTCTGAAGGGTGGCTGGCCTCTACTTTAGGGATAGGGTGAGAAGTTCAGTCATCCGAGAGGGGCTCAGAGTAGAGCCGCTACTCCTCCGCATCGAAAGGAGCCAGTTAAGGTGGTTCGGGCATCTGATAAGGATGCCTCCTGGGCGCCTCCTGGGTGAGGTGTTCCAGGCATGTCCCACCGGGAGGAGGCCCCGGGGCAGACCCAGGACACGCTGGAGAGATTATATCTCTCGGCTGGCCTGGGAACGCCTTGGTGTTCCCCCGGATGAGCTGGAGGAGGTGGCTGGGGAGAGGGAGGTCTGGGCTTCTCTGCTTGGGCTGCTGCCCCTGCAAACCCGACCCCGGATAAGTGGAAGAAGATGGATGGATGGATGTTTGAAAGTTGCTTGTCGGTTATCGTTTTCGTGA
>VURO01009796.1:2264-14562 GCA_015108175.1 Pelvicachromis taeniatus
TGGCTTAGACCCTTTTTGTACAGTGTGTTTGTGCTCGTGGACCAGTCCAGTTTGTTATTGAGGTGAACACCCAGGTGTTTGTACTCCTCCACCGTTTCAGTGTCCAAACCCTGGATGTTCACTAGTGTAATGGGGGGGGGCTTCTTGTTGAAGTCAATCACCAGCTTGACTTGTGTTGCTAACATTGATGCAAAGATGTTTCTGTTCACACTAGCTGACAAAGTCATTGATGACCCCCCTGTATTCCAGTTCGTTTCCTTCCGACACCCGACCCACCCGGAGTACTGTTCCTTGTGGGGCCCCCGTGCTGCAGACTACCACCTCAGACACACAGTCCCACAGCCTCACATACTGGGGTCTACTGGTGAGGTAGTCAACAAGCCACGAGGACAACTGATGGGCCACACCACCCTTAGCACTGAGGGCTGGATTGTGTTGAAGGCACTGGAGAAGACATGACTCTCACAGTGCTCCTGGTGCTCTCCAGGTGAGAGAGGGTCCGATGCAGCAGGTAGAAGACAGCGTCATGTTCGGCTGGTAGGCAAACTGCAGCGGGTCTAGATCTCTCGCCTCTAGTGGACGAAGGTGGTGAAGTATGATTCTCTCCATGGTCTTTATTCTATTGTGTGAACATATATGCATACACAGAGTTGACCAGCGGATCTTGGGCTTTTCCTTCCTGTCATAGATTGTATAGCAGCTAGTCTTCTGCCAGCTGGCTCTACAAGTATCTAGGACAATGGAGGGACAGGTTGCTGTAGAACCCCAGCAAACATGGGCATAGTGGGCATCTGTAGGTGAACTGCAGGGTTTATCCCATGTGGGCTTCAACTGGCTGTGCCAACACAGGACTAACAGCAGTTGCATTTTCAATGACAAAGCCACTGTGGGCAGCCCACACGAAACACACCATTAGGCTACCCTTTGTGGGTCCCACAGCAGTTTTGCCCTTTTGGGCCACTAAAAGGGGGGAACTGTGCATTCTGTGAGCTGCCCATAAAAACCCATGTGGGTCCCATGCAGGCTAGCCCATAGCAGTTTTGACATTGTGGGCCCCTAAAAGCACATTCTGTGGTCAAGGATGAGATAAGCCGTGTAAGCCAACACCAGCAGGCAATATTGTTCTGTTGTGGGACAATGGCTGGGCTGAATGCTATCAGGAGTTCTGACACAACATTAGGCTTAGCTACAGAAAAGCAGTCTGGAGGAGACAAAACTTAAATGAGCAAAAAGCATAGACCAAGAGGCTGCTACATCAGTGAGCGGTACATATAACAGGCATCATGGCTGAGCCAAAGGTATATTTTTCACTTGTAAATGGCTGAATCAGAAATAGTGCACTGTGTGTCCTGCAGCTGTTACAAATTCCATTTTGTACAACTGGCTGAGGAATAACACTTTTCAAAGCTTAAAATTCATTTTGCACCCCCTAAATAGTGTAAAATGGTCTGTTCCAGCGATAAGTTGGATAAATGTCACTTTAATTTATATCAGCAGTGCAACAGATTTCATTATCTGTATGAATAAAGCCTCTTAATAAAGATTGATGTATTTAATCAAATGTTCCCTCACCTTTGCCATTCCAACAGTTTTGTCCTGGTTATCATAACAATAATATCTAATGACAGTGAAATGGCAGGCGGCAGAGCAACGGGTGAAATTGTTTCAATCTATCAAGAGCACATTAAAGTGAGTGTAGACTGATTAACTGACTACCCACACGTAAGTCACACACTGGCTACAAAATAGCACTGGACCATTTTAAAGTCTGATTAGGGTCTAATGAGGAGATCAATTCAGTTCAGATTGCATGTCCAATGAGTGTAATTCAATTTAAACAACATTAAATTGAGTCTTTAAGAGTCTCCAGATTAAGTCTTAACCCTGTCAAAAAAAAAAAAGTCTTTCTCCTAAAAATAAATTCATACTTTGAGGTGCAGTTTGTTAAATGAAGAGAATGGCTTCACATACAGTCCTCTTTGGTCATCATACAGGAGGAGGGACCGGTATGTTGGTTACATGAATTACTGCTTAGCCTTTTGTTTAACACGCTTATGCAGAAAAAGAAAAGCAAGAAAAGCAAAAGTTTACACAATCAATCACTCGAAATGTCAATGTCCCGAAAAGGTCATTTTTCCTCATCTAGCTATTGCTGGATTACGGTGACCAACAACCAATCAATATCTTAGCTATCATGCAGTATGCTAATCATGTTAGATGTGCATGTAAGGTTTTCACTTTTCTTTTGGTCGTCAAAACGTTTCCCTGTTAAAAGAAAGCATGAATTTACAGGACGCCGTGCAAAAGGAAAATTAATTTCCAATCTAAGCATTACTATCTGTTCTGTAAATGACCTTTTGGATAAAGCTGCACTGTGTTTGGCTTGTAAATCTCTGCTCTAGAGGGTTGACTCACATGTACCTTTTACAGCGAAAATGTGAAATGTGAACTGGAATTGCTCCTGTACCTGTAAAAGTAACCATCAGTGAGAATTTAAAGCTAGGATCCCGCTTAAGAACATCAAAACCTCAGCCTCACGGGGAATTTGGAGCTTTGTTAGGAGGAGGATCCAGTGAATAAAGGAAATGTTTTCAGACTTCAAAGAAGACACGCTACAGAGTAGGACGACTCGGCGAGAAGACTAACGCCACGCCTGCTCCTAGAACCAATAACTTAAACAGCATCTATACTGTCTGTGTGCATAGCTAATCTAAAGTGCTACTTCATGTAGTTAAATGACGACAATCATGTATTTATGGCCAGTATCAATATACTTTCCTCAATACTTTCCACATATTTTCTTTTCCTTCTTCCATCATGATCAAACCTTTGTTGAGCCTCTCGTTAAGCTGTCAGTAGCTCTACAGACAAGATGAAAGCTCCCGTATTAGGTTACACACCGAGTCATCCATCAGCTGAGGTAAGTTATTTGTTGTTTGTAGACTGAATGGGTCTTGGCAGGGGTGGGGGGGTGCAGGTATGTGGATTCCTCTGGAGGCAGCTGGGAGCAGCCTCACAGCACTGGTGCAGATGAGATGGATGAGATAGAAGCTGAAATAGTGGTCTAGTTAAAGAGAGGAGTGATGAGGGTGGGGTTAGGCTGAAGGCTCTACTTTGAGAGCCCCAAGGGGCTGGGTCATTGATCTAGAGATGTTTCCTTCAGAGTCATCATATCTCCTATCTGACTAATATTGACTTTGCCAGATTTATATCTCTGTCTTCTGATGTTTTGTTGGCTTTAGCTATGTCAACTTTGACCCCCATTTCCCTCCACTTTTTATTGGAGGCATATGTGGATACATCATCAGTATTGGTAATCCTTCTACATAGGAAACAATCCAGCTGTTCCAGTTATGGTCTTTATGAGTTCAAGGCTAACCAAATTAGCATGAAGACACATGACTTTGTTCAAGATGGGCTTCAAATGGTCTGAACTTTCACCTGCAGTTCCTCAGTGAGGCAGGAACTCAAATTACATCTGTGAAAACATCAGATCTGGTTTAGGTATGTCAAAGTTTCCTGGTGGAGTGCGTGGATAAAAAATAACTGAGCCAGCAAAACATACACTGTAAAATACTGCAAGTACACTAGTGACTTATTGCACAATATTTGATGCAGGGAAGTATTAAATTACAGGTACACAAATACACAGTCAGCCAAGAATGGTGTGCAATACTGGGCAATGGGTCAAACGTTTCTAGAGTATGAAAATACTCCATCCGATCACCTCTGTGAAAATCTTTGTAGTGAAGCAACATTTCTGTGCAAATTCCTCTTCACTTCCCAAACTCAAACAGACACTGTGGCATCACTGACAGTTGTTAACTGTCTAAATTCTTTTATCTTTAATAAAACGATGAGTGCAACAAAGTTTAACATCCAGGTATCTGTAAAAAAATAAATAAATAAATGATTGATTAAGTTTAAAGTAGTTCGAAGTTATATTTTCTATATAAAGATGATATACCATGTTCTGAGGGATTTCTGAAAAATTCAAACATACAGCTTTGCAGTCACCAGTGTTGGTTAAGTTACTTGAAAATTTTCATTAATAACTAATTACTGATTACTTCTCCAACAGAGTAATCCCGTTAATTTACTGATTACTTATTTTCAAAAGTAATTAGTTACTTTATTACTTAGTTACTTTTAAAAAACATGATACACTGAATATGTAATAAAGCAATAGACCTTTCATCCCAATTCTATTTTTTCTGCATAATCCATCATATAAAATTAAATGAAATGAAAAAGTCACTGTTTAAAAATTGTATTTAATTGTATTTTCTGCATTTTCCAACATAGAAAATAAAGTAGTTTTTGTGTTTACATTCACTCTTTCAAATAGATGCAAGTCAAACACAGCAAAAATAAATCAAATCAAAGATTCAGCAGCAGTTCTGTCGCAGAGTGTACAGCGGACGCAAATGTTTGTGTCACTTTTAACTGAATCAAACTCAAAGTAATGTGAGTACTTCCAAGCTTTAACCGCTGCATGGTCGTACTCTCTCCCGCACTCCATATTATCCATTTCATGCATGAATGATGACAACCTCAATCAGTATTTTTATTCATCTGTAGGCATGAAAAAAAGATTTTTGTACTTATTTTTTTTAAACATGTACTTTTCATAGAGTTTTTTTACATGTCCACTTAGGTGGACAACATACGTTTTGACTTGTGAATTTGACAAACAAATAAATAATATACACTGTGTAAAAACTATAAAATAACAAAAATATATGTTGTTATTTAAACTAATGTGGTGACCCAGCTTCTGTTGCTGTCTAGTGCAATGAAAAAAAAGTTGAAACTTACTCGTGACTCCTCAGCCTCTCTCTTCTCTGTGCATCAGTAAATTTCTTTCAATAGAACAAAAAAATAAATTGTCCATGACAGTAAACAAAGAGTGCCTCGATGATGGCTGAACTCAACGATGTACAAACCTTATGTACAAACTGACACAAATACAAGAAAACAGCCTTTGAATAGCTGTCCACTGGAGTGACCACCATGTGTCAAAGGGTTCGCCATTGTTGATCTACAACAAGTGCACGCACTTACATCACTGTCATGAGACACTCTCACAAACAAAAGCACAGTTTAGTAACGCAGTTACGCAGCGTGCTTACGGGAAAGTAACAGTAATCTAATTACTTCTTTGCAATAGTAATCCATTACTTGTTACCGAAAAAGTAATCAGATTACATGTCTCTGGCTGTACATGAATGGACAGAAAACGAAACAGAACAGAGACATAAGATAAAGGCCGGCAGTGATTGCTGACTATTTTTTAAGACTTGTCCACATGAAATAGATACGCAAAGATATACAAAGCATTAAAAGACAACAGGCTTAATCGTCGCAGTGTTGTTTGGACCTGGAAGCAGATGTTATCACTTAACACCTCAATATACTCTCACAGAGCTGTCTGAGGTACTCACTGCTGATGAAAGTTTGTCCTTTAATCTGTGTTTAATATTGTGAAAGCATGTACTTCAAACTAAGCAGTACCCACCAACACAAAATGCCAAAGACTGCACTTTGTGGAATGGTCACTTGAGGCTGGCGCATTTAGAGTTAGTCGCCACAGAATCCCACCTTCAAATGCCCATAAGGAGCAGAAAAGTTCCAGTCAGTCCAAATATTTCACACCATATGGATAGTTCAAAATGTTTAAGTGTTTTCTCGTAACTGTTTGGTACATCTAACTGTATATGGTTGCAGCTACCAACACAGTGAGCTGTAGTAGAGTTGCTAAAGCGGACATTTTGAATGTGTTTGTGCTATTTGGAATTTTTTTAATGGAATTATCAGACACATAATATGGCCCGTCTGTCTGTACGGCCGGTCCGTGTTTCAGTTGTATTGGTTTAGTTTGGTTTAATGGATGCACCTGGGATCACACCTCTGGCTCCAAAACACAAGTCAAAATAATGATGAGGCTATGAAATGTGGTGATCAAGGGCCGCTGTCACTGTGGCTACGTCCATAAATGTTATAGTTTATGGTTTTAACAAAAACTGTCCTTTTGTTTTTGTCATGGTCCCCCTGTCACCTCATGTGCTGGAGTCTGTTGTAGCTGCTATATGGCAAGAAGCGAGGTACACCCTGGACAGGTCACCACTCTGCTAACAGAGACAGACACATTCACACTCACATCCACACCTACAGCCTATTTAGAATTACCAGTTAACCTGACATCACTAATTGCATGTGTTTGGATGGACCCCATACAGACATGGGCAGAACATGCAAAACTCCAAACAGGCGCAGGCATGATGGTGCCATGTGCCAACAGTGCTAAACATGTTACCACTATGCTGCCCAAAAGTGAAATAAAAATACAAAATATTTATTTATTAATTTATTATGTATTTATTCATATTTATTCTATACAAAATGTCAATTATGGTTTTTGGTTTTAGCGACTGAAAAATCTGAAGTTTGCTGTCTTGTTGCCACTGTTTACAAATTTCATTGCAAGTTCATAAATCACTATGTTGAACAATTTCTTTGAGCAAAATTTATAATCATCTGATAAGCAATACTTCATCCCTTCATTTCTAACAGCAGAAATCCCCAGTCTGACACGCCTCTCCTTTGTGAGCCAGTTCCTGAAAGCCAACATGTAACTCCATGCGGGTGTGCAGTGCGTGTAAAGATACCTGTAACCTGCACTGAGCGCAGCCCTGTGGTCCTCCTGAGGCGACGGATGCAGTACTTGCTGTAAAAGCCACAACAGGCAACATGTCACCGTAATCCCACTTACAAAAGAGCTAAGAATAGAAGCCAAGTGGATACTGGAGATGGGCATGAACAATGGTGAAGATGTGCCCCCAACAGAGACAATGATTCATTTTATGCCTTGACATAGCTACATCATCCTGATTGCTTGCCTTAATGGCTCCCTTACATTCATAGCCTCCAGTAAGATCCTGGTTTCCTGTGAATAACAGGGATTTGTACAGTGCCTGTGTCTGAGGCTTAATCTTAAAGTTTGTCAGTAGTTGGCTCTTATATTCTGTTTTTTTTTTAATAGGATGGATGTTATTGTCGCTGCTTGCCAGATGTCAGTACTTGAGTTGAAGCCCCTGCTTGTTAAGCAGCTCAAAGAACATGAACACCAACTGATATGTGCACCACGGCCGGCAGGCTTGGCTGATTGTAGGGTCAAAATTTTTTTCTGACCTCTTTGGACCCTTAACAAATGGCTCCCAAGGCGTTGGGGCAGCAGTCATATCCGATGTGCTGCTCCGTCCATGCAAGACACATGTGCTACAACTTAAGTCTGAGGAATAAATCATCTTGTATGAGGGGAATAAGGAGGATTTCACATTAACCCCTGAATGCCTTGTACTCACATGGGATATCCTCCTGGCTACAGGGATAAATAACATCCAGGGAGCCCTATAAACTCTTACACAGCTGAGGATTTATTCTTCTTGAATTCCACTTGCTGAATGGTAACGAGATCAGCCGTCCTGCAGGGTAAGAGGTAGACGTGAATGTCAAGTGACGTCAGTTCAGCCGGACAACAATGCAAACCGCAAAGACCTGAGGTGTAACACCACACTACCCGCCAGTCCCACACATCTTTCAAGGTGGGGACTCCCTTTTGCACCGAAAACAAATAACTCAGCTGTCAGGCTGGCAACTAAGATGTGTGAAATACTAAGCTGAGAAAAAAAAAAAAAGCAAAAGCAAAGATAAAAACAAATTTAAGGGGGTGGGGGGGTCAAAATCCACCCAGGTGCAATGTGGGAAAACCATGAGGCTCTTTTTCCTGGTTGCCCAGGATGTGTTTGAGCAGAAGATGTATGTGACCCTCGGATTTTAATACCTCTCCATATATATACGCTGCTGCACAAAGGCAGGGGGGCATGTGAAGTAGCTCTGAAATGCCTCGCTGTAAAGCTTTTCCATCTGCTGCTGTAACTTTAACTGCATCCCATCAACCACGGCGCTCGGCAGCCTGTCACTGCCGAGGCAGCAGCGTTTAAGAGCTGTCACAATGTACGCACGCAGCTCCGTGTACAACTGTAACTCCCCGCGCCCGCTACGTGGCCGTCGCTTTATCAGACTGGTACAGAAGTGTAGAGAGAGAAAAAAAATGCTTTAAAGGACTTAAAATGGACCGAACCAACTGAAAAAAGGGGAATTAAACATGTTAAAAAATAGAAAGGGAAAAAATAAATAAATAAGACGGACGGCACACCTGGAAAAGGGAAAAAAATCATACTGAAAGAAGACAGAATGAGGAAAAGGAATGTACTGAATGAAAGAAAGGCAGATAACGACTGAATATATTAAAGAAAGACAGGCTGAACACCTTTTTAACGCTCAGCAATTTTTTGACGAGCAAACGCAGACTGTTTTCCTTCATTGATTTACTCATCTCCTACTTAATTAAAAGCCTGCAAACATGTCCGTCTCCCCTCCCCAGAGCATATAAATTTGGCTCTTGTGCCTTATTGTACACAGCTCTTGCCTCCCCTGTGGCTGAATGCAGCGAGCAGACTTTCTCTGTTTCTCAGACTAACAGCTTCTGGCATCTCCAGACAGGAATTCCTCCTTGCCCCTGTGATCGCAGCAGGCTGGGATTTCGACACGGAGGGGGCTGCAGAGAAGCATGTTATTATTATTTTTGTAGACGCAGAGTTCTGCGGCTCTGCATCCCAGATCCCTCTGTGCAGAGGGTTAAGCTTTGACAAACTCTAGCTTGAAATTCTTACGGCCACGTGCACATCAGCGTCAAGTCACTCGGAATGAAAATATACAGTGTCAGGTCATACATTAGCAGCATCTAAGCTCCTTAGTCCCCCTCCCCAAGGTGGTGCCGTACAGGCCGATCAATCCGACTGCAGCCACGATATCACAGCTCGGCTGTTTCTCCGCCTGTTGCTGAAATCCACAAGACTGAGGAAGAGAAAGGGGCATAAACATGCAGCCATGTATGAGGTGTGTGTGGCCTGGCTCTCTGTCTCCCTCTCCCACACACCACCTCCGCCATGAGCGGTTGCTTAGCCAGGAAGGTGACCATGAACTAATAACAGCATACTCCCTCATACTAACACACACATACGCTCATCCCAGGTGGGTCACAGCTGCTGAAGAAACCATTTGCTCTAAAAATACCAGCACTGACAGAGGGAGAAAAACAAAAAAGCTAATTAATGAAGTCCCCCCCCAGTCCCACCCCCCGTCTTTATTTAGTGCCGCCGGCCACGGCTGGAGTTTTCCCATCCTGTGAGATTTCATTCAGAGGCTACTTCACATTACTTTTTAAAAACCATTTCTCAACATTATGAGCAGAGCCGCTCCTGCTGTGAGTAAGGAGATGAAGCCCTGCAGCTCTGCGGCAACCCTCTTACTTCACTGCTCACATGTTGAGGAACAGCATCGGTGCAGCTGCTATCTCACCGGCCAAGAGAGCTCTCACTGGTTTTACGAACATGCAGAATGGGGGGATTGTATCAGTGTAAAACAGGGAGTGGGGAAATTAATGGTTTTTCAGCCATACACTGAGAACAGTGGGATTTTCCACTGTGGGAATACATGGTGGGCTTAGCTGTAATACAGTGTAATGAGATCTAAGAGGGACCCTTGAGTGTGAAGGGGGCTGTCCACACTGCAGACTGCCTTCGTGGACTGCTAGAAAGGTGAGATCAGGCTGGCACCACAAGTCAACAAGTGGAAAGCATGTGTGTGTGTGTGTGTGTGTGTGTGTGTGTGTGTGTGTGTGTGTGTGTGTGTGTGTGTGTGTGTGTGTGTGTCCTACAGGGAGTGTGTGTGACATAGCAGAACATCCCATATTTTAATTAAAACAGGACTGATCACCTTTATGGTTACAAGTGGGAAAATGTTGCAAATTGGACTTTTTTACTCTGTTGTAAACACCAATAAACTGCTTTTTTTTATGTGCACACAAAGAACAAATTTCCAAATACATTCACATAATGTACAGTATACACACACTCACGCACATAAATAGTCAACAGCAGTGTTCCTCAGTGAGAATGGCTACTACATGCCAGAGAGTATTTATGGAGGGAGCTGGTACACACACATAAACACACACCCACTAAAAGGACATTAAAGCTTGGAGCTTAGTGTTAATTAGAGGTCATTCCAGTGACAGCTGGCAAAGGGCACACCACTGGGCTGTTGCTAGAGGAGGGGATAAAACATAAAACAAGCGCTCCTCTTGGAATATGTAGAATAATGAGAAATATCTGCAATGTAAGTAAACACCTTGCAACCATGAGGAATGGCTCCAACAACAGGTATGCACCAAGGCCTTCTGTCAATATGCAACTTCATCTGCTTTCTGGTGTAAAAAGGAAATGACAAGGGAGCTGAAAATGCCCACGGCTGCCTGTAACCAGTTTGTTACACCATCCCCTCTAGATGGGTATGATCTGTGTGATTTTTAACATTAAGCAGAGCAGTCTGAGGGGCAGAGATGGGCAGTAACGTGTAATCTGATTACTTTTTCAAGTATTGAGTAAAGTACGAGATTACCTTTGCAAAAAAGTAATTAGATTACTGTTACTTTCCCGTAAGCATGCTGCATTACTAAACCGTGTTTTTTTTAGTGAGAGTGTCTCATTACAATGTCGCAAGCGTGCGACGTCCGTGGCAGCAACAGACGTGTGCAGATCAACAATAGATAGTATGGAGTGTAGGACAGAGTACGACCATGTAGCAGTTAAAGCTTGGAAGTACTCACATTACTTTGAGTTTGATTCAGTAAAGTAGCAAAAACATTAGCGCCCGCTGTACACTCTGCGTGGGAAGAAAACTTCTTTCTACAGCAAAAAAATTAATTAAAATCTGAGCGAGCACCGAGCACGCTGCCACGGGAA
Organism: Pelvicachromis taeniatus; assembly: GCA_015108175.1. NCBI lineage: Eukaryota > Metazoa > Chordata > Actinopteri > Cichliformes > Cichlidae > Pelvicachromis > Pelvicachromis taeniatus. The sequence goes on from VURO01009796.1 coordinate 13,133, forward strand.
CGTGACATTCACAGAGAAACCCCCGGATCCCCCCACTGACATGAGCGCTGTGGCACCTCCACCGGCCCCACTCCTGCCAAACAGGTGAAAACAGATTTAAGAGTGACAGGACTTAGTGCTGCTGAATCTTTGATTTGATTTGAGCATAAAATTAAAAGATTAAAACTAATAAACCAAGTTTTAAAAAGAGACTTTTTCATTTGGTTCAATTTTATATGATGGATTATGCAGAATAAATAGAATTGGGCTGAAAAGTCTATTACCTTATTACATATTCAGGTTGTGCATCATGTTTTTCAAAAAGTAATAAAAGTAATAAAGTAACTAATTGCTGTTGAAAATAAGTAATCAGTAAAGTAACAGGATTACTTTATATTTACTTTATACACTCTGGACAGGTCAGCAGTCAGAGACAGACAACCAAAAAAATAAAAATACAGACAGCCATTCACACCTGTGGTCAATTTCGAAGCTTAGTCCACACAGAAAGGCCCCACATTAGGGAACAGTGCTAACCACCACACCATCTACACAAACCATCTACCTGTCATGCTCTGGGTGAGTCACGGTATTTTCTCCAGCAGCAGCTCTCCTCCTGTGGGTGCAGACTTGTTCCCCCTTCCTGGCTGCCCACCTGTGGCCAGTTACTCCAGCAGTATATATGAGTGTATGTGAACTAGTCCTCGTCAGATTATCTGCTAACCAATGTTAGTCTGCGGCCTCCTTTCGATTAATTTCTTGTGTGTGTACTTACCTGCCTCTCCTGTTTCATAGCCTGTTCCCAGAGCTCACTTTTCACCCATCGCCATACTTGCTACCTGGATCCTGGTCTCCAGCTGCAGGTAAAACCTCTCAGTTTAATTGCCATTCTCACCGGCCTGCCTCCATGCGTTCCAGCGTCGTGCTCATCCGGACCCCAGACTCGCCCCTGCCCCTCCTGCCTTTTTCCACCTGCAAGCAAGAAAGGTGTCTTAGTTTGACTCTTGGAATTCATTCAGATTACCTCTGGACCAATATGACTGTATTCACCTTTTGTTCCAGTGGTCAGCCATAGTCTCCCCTGTCCCACTTCCTGCACCCCACAGTCACAATGACTTCATAGTGCTCATAATTGTCTTGCCCTTCAGTTCTAGTTTTCCAGTTCTCGTCTCATTCTAATTTAAGTTCACAGTCACAGTCTAGTTTGAGTTTGTACCTCCTTTCTGTAAATAAACATTTTTGCCTCTGGTGTTGGAATCTGCACCTGTGTCCATCTCTCTTCTCGGGCCGCTGAGCCATGACACTACCCCAAACACCGCGGGGACAATCCAGTGACCGTCATAACTGTCGTTCATTCGCTAAATAAAAACCAGAGAATGTTTATCCCCAGAACATGCTCTTTGGCTATAAACAAGGCATTGCAGTTATTTAGCATCCACAAGGAATTCTTG
>VURO01009797.1:23023-49157 GCA_015108175.1 Pelvicachromis taeniatus
GGGTTATACTTTTTTTTTTTTTTATTTTATTGTTTTGTTACAGTGTATTTATCTTATATTTTCTGATTGGTCTGATTGGTTCTGCAGACTAAACACTGTCTTATGGACATGTGGATACACACAGAATCACTGCGGAGTGCGTGCGTGCGTGCGTGCGTGCGTGCGTGCGTGCGTGCGTGCGTGCGTGCGTGCGTGTGTGCGTGTGTGTGTGTGTGTGTGAGACAGTGAATAGGAAGAACAACAGGCCAATGGAGAGAAAGGTAGTGACTAGAGCATAAAGAGATAAAGACTGATGTTCTCACAGAGGATCATTTCCTCTCTCTGTCAAACACATAAACACGCACAAACATTATAACACTGCGTTTTACCTCTTAGTACATCTTCCCACCCACACACACACCGTCCTCTATGAACTGTACATGTAAGATGTAGGAAGTGTACGTACAAGCCCAGGAATGCAAGGGGTCCAGTATAAATCAATGGGAAAGGACCGGCCTGGGAAAGACTCCACAACCTTTTACTCTTAATGCCACCCTTTCTTTACTGACGCAAGAAACACTGTGATTATTTATTTACTTTAATCTGCCATCTAACATTTAGTCACTTTAGTACAAACATGAATAGTCGAATTCATACACTTTTTCATATTAACACTGATACACACATACACATAGACTGAGCTGGCTCCTGGCTTGAGTCTTGGGGCGTGTGCACTTCCTGCTGGTGATGATGTCATCAGGGCTGAACAATGAGGGAGACCGGCGTACAAACACAGGAAGTTTAAACTAGACCCCCGCCCTGCACGCACATACACACATTCACACTCAACTTTACCCCCAATATATCATGACTTATGCTTGTATACCTCTCCTACTCTACTCAGTGTTTTGTCCCAACTGTCAATGAATTTACTCCCATTGCTGTCCTTCACCATGTGTTTTTGTTTCTATTTATCTGTATCCACTGTAATACAGTGTGTGTGTGTGTGTGTGTGTGTGTGTGTGTGTGTGTGTGTGTGTGTGTGTGTGTGTGTGTGTGTGTGTGTGTGTGTGTGTGTGTGAGTGTGTGTGTGTGTGTGTGTGCGTGTGTGTGTGTGTGCGTGTGTGTCGCTTATGTTAAACAACATTAACCTTTGAGTTGTAAATATATGAACGGCTCCTTTAATTATCTTTATTATTACAACATGCATCCATGCATTCACTTTTGTTTTCTATAATATTTTTGTCTTTTTTTCCCTCCATTAGCTCTGTTTAAGAAAAATATATTCATGATTTCATATTCTAGTTTCCTTGAGCAAAATATAACGGAAATAGTGAACAAACTCCCTTTTAACAGAAGATACCTCCACCAGAAACAGGCTCAGAGACAGGCTGCCATCTGCTGCGACTGGTTGGGGGGTGAGGGGAGGATGACAGGATAAAAGACACACTGTGGTAGAGAGCCAGAGATACATTATAGCTAAGGATTAAAAGTAGAGTAGATGTGTAAACACACAGAGAGTAAAAAAAAAGGTGAGTGAAGAAGAAACACTCAGTGTCACAGGAAGCTCCCAGTGCTTCCTAGACCTAAGTCTGAGAGCAAAGTGCTATGTGCTATACTAGAATCAAGAGATATGTTCATGGATGTTAATACAGAGGGTTTACAACAAGGTACAAAACACTAGTTACACTAAAGAACCAAATGTAAAATTTGCCAGAAAAACTGTAAAAGAGACCAGAGGGGAAAATCCTCTGGACAATGAAACCAAGATGATATGGTACCAGAAAGATGGGGGAAAAACTTATGGAGAAGTAAAGATGTGAAGGTCTTCATGTGAAGCATAACACATTATATAGTGAAGACAATGTTACAAAATGGGCATCTAATGAACCAGTGTTCACTGATGTTGTGACTGCTAAAAGAAGTAGCAGGATGAATTCAGCTAAATGCTCTAAAACTTCTGTAAACCTGTAAAACTATTCCTTCATGTCTCTGTGTGTGGACAGATCTCTTTGCCTGTCAGTCAGCAATATGGGTAAAGCTTCTGCTGTGTCCTTTATAGGCTGGTCTGGTGTCTCCTGACTGTGCTGAGCAGCTCCTCATTGCCCTTGAACCCGAGGCTGCATCCATTTATTGTCGGAAGCTCCGCCTCCACCAGGTGATTGACCTAAGCATGCAGCCAATCACAAATGGCCTGGAATTGGACGTCTCCCGGCCCTTTGATTCCAGCTTCAGACAAGGTAGAGAACAGAGAGCATGTGTGCATGCTCTGTTTAATTTCTGTTGAGCGGGTTTCTTGTTGTTGACTTTGCCATTAGCATGAGCGTGAAACCACACTGTGTTCCTGGAAATGCTGCTTTTTTATTTCACTTGGGGATTGTGGGGTCTTTTTTCAAAGACTAAACGCACCTCTGTTAAAGACAAAGAAAGACAGCACACTAAGGACAGCGATCTGAATGCAGATACTACTCATGGTTTTGCCTCAGATGACTTTGCAAGTTGTGTGTGCGATGCAAGGCTTTGGATAGACCATACGGTCTGATCTGAAACAGACCACAGAATTCCCATGAAGAGGAAACAAGGAACTATTTAGCACATAGGCTCTTTAATTGCCAGAAAAGCTTTGCCTTAGAAGTGTTTAGTGTTTAGTTAAGTTTATAGCAGTAGAGCACTTTCTGCATAGACAAAGTACAAGCAAAGCAGTTAACATTTCACGAGAAGTTAAATTAAACTCTTTAAAAGGAACACGCTTGAATTTCTACTACATTTTACACTTTTTAAATGAAAATAGAACTCAAATAGTACTTTAAGACTGCTACAGTTCAATTCAATTCAGTTTATATAGTGCCAAAATCACAAAAACAGGAGCTTTATATTGTAAGATATTATAAAGACCCTGCAATAATACAGAGAATCAATTAGATGACTCGCTATGAGCAAGCTCTTGGCGAAAGTGGGATGGGAAAACTCCCTTTTTTAGCAGGAAGAAAGTGAGGACAGAACCAGGTTCAAGAAGAAGCATCCATCTGCCGTGACCAGTTGGGGGTGAGGGCAGAGATGGAAGATGGCAGAGATCTTTCTTTATTAATTCGAACTATTTTGCAGAATAATTAAATCCACTTAAAAAGTATATTTACAGTGTGCGTATTAAATTTGTGTGCATCTACTATCGTCTGCACTTGTTCACTTCAATAATCTGTCCAAGAGATGTCAGACAAATGACTGACAGGGGGCCCAAGAACCAGGCTTGTTGGGACTCAAAGACACAACGCCTTGAACAGAGACAGCAAGATTTCTTGGTATAAGAGATCATGTGAACCATGTTAGGGCTGCATGCAAAGCCAATAATAATTAGTTTGACTTGTCTGTAAGTGATTAAGTACATTTAGAATTTAATTAAAACATTAAAATGAAAAAAAAAACAACACCAGCTTAAACAAACTGAGGAAGTCTACCCTTTTAGTTCGACCAATTTTTTTGGTTTGCAGTATAGAAAAAGTTGCCAATAGATACGAGATAAGTAGCTCAATAACCTAGCCGTGTTTTATTCATGAAAAATCAAAGCAATGAGCTAAGAGATTGCCAAATGAAACAAAAATCAATTCAGACAATATTTCTCTGTGAGTCTATGCCTACAAATCACTTTCACATTCACATTACACATAGTAATGTGAGCCACTGTTGCTATAGAAATTTGGATCGGAGTGCATCTTTAAAAGAAAATTCAAAAATAGGGATTTATAGTCGGGGAAAGTACCTCCAGAACCAGTACATAACTTTAACAAAAAAACAAAACGCAACAAAAAACTTCTAAAACAGAAGAGAGTGTCCTTCATGCCCACACGAAGGAAATACCACTAAGATGTAGCAATGAACAAAAGTCATTTCAAGCTGGGGAGAAAGAAGACTGATGCATAATTCAGTGGGCGCATATGCCGACCAAAATCCCCTGCAAAGGCCCACTTATACATATGCAGTCAGTGACACACACACACATTCACACACACTAAACACAGGATATTGTAATTGGAACAAGGTGCAGTGAGACTATGATCTCACCCCCTTCTGGCCTGTCAGTCTCACTCTCCTTCACTCACTTTCATTTTTCCCCTTATTCTCCCAGTACTTTCTCTACCTCTTTTAATTTTTCGCTCGCTTTCCGAGGACTAGAGCAGACACATATTTACACAAACACACACACACACACTTGGTATCCCAAGTGTGTTTTACTATCTTTAGCACGTCTTCCACCCGTCTTCCACCTCATTTCATCTCCAAAGATAGCACCGGGGAGTCGTTAACGCACACACATTTCCCCTTTCTGTTGTTTCATGTAAATGGTTTCCAGACTTGAGTTCCATCCATCACCCCTGTAAAACATACACATACGCACCAACGAAATCAAGGCCTGCGCGATTGTGCTGTTCTTTGTTCAGCTTCATTTACTATTTACACACACGTGCACGCACACACATACACACACACATGCAGAGGTACATACATTACCTTCTTTGTCATCCAAGGTCCTTAAACAACAATAAGAGCATATTTGTTTTTGATAGTGTTGCCCAATAAGTCTCCAACCTTTGTACTTATTCTCCCACAACCCCCCGTCGCTTACTCTAATTATTGTGGTGTGTGGTGTTCATGCGGTTTGAGAAAACCATGTAAAAACCACTTTCACCAGCACTACTCTCCATCAAAAGCCGTGCTCGCTGCCTATGACACACATGTTTATGCATGCCTTTCATCAGGCTCACAGTTTACCAGCACCCTTGCCAAATGTCTAATAAAAAAAACTGGCGTATATATTTTTTTTACCTTTTAACTTTCTCCTCTTGTTTTCCATTGATTTGTAACTATTTGAGAACCATTTCATGCGTTCCCCTTGACATGTGGAGGCATATATTGTGTATCTGCTCTGTCAAACAGCCTGTCAGGTATGTTGTATTTTTGCCAGCTGTGTGTGAGCGTGCTGTGTTTTTGTTGGCCTCCCCCATCCGTCCACTTAGCCCACCACTCTCACAGTTTACACGTCGTGTACAAACAAAATGTTGAAATTTGAGAGCATTCTTCATTTCCAACAAATTGCTCCTGTCACGTAAAAAGATTATGACTGTATGGTTTTCTTTTTTAACTTGGATCGGGTGATTTATGCTTCATCCTGCACAAATGCCATAAACTCTCATATGTAGCATAAATTACAAACATTTATCTCTGCCGGGTTGAAGTTGAGGAAGATTGTGTTTTGGCTCGAACCCCTTTGCATTAAGGGGTCAAAAGCACGCTTAATTGTCTGACCGTACACCAAGTGTGTTTATACAGAGAGATAAAGAATGTTTGAATCCAGGCGAGGCGGTGCAAGGTGGTGAACGGTGGGGATGACTCTGTGGGCTCACAGCTGGAAAGAGTCCAGAGAAATTCCTTTTTTTTTAAAGTGCAGTAAACTTGCAATTATTTATTTGGTCACTTGGAGGCAAACAGTTTTATTACCTTTTTATATCATGCATTTGTTACCAGAGATTCTTTATTTCAGATCATATACATGCAGAATGCAGGAGGCAGACTTACAAACAGACACCAAGCTAGTTTACTGAAACCGATGCAGCAGACGTCAGATGTCTTGATAAAAGACTTGGGGAAAAGTTTACCTTCAGAACAGCTTTTTTTCTTGGTGCCAAAAATTCAGTGCTGGAAACATTCCTCAGAGATTTTTTATTGACAGGACAACATCGCACAGCTGACACAGATTTGTCAGCTGCGCATCCATGATCCAAATCCCGTTTTTAACCACATCTACTGGATTAAGATCTGGTGACAGTGGAGGCCGTCGAATGCCTTGAAACCAGCTTTAGATGAATTGAGCTTTGTTATAAGGCACAAGATGAGATGCATACAGTCATTAACAGCATTCAGCTAGGCTGTGAAATTTAAAGGAAGCCCAAAGTGTGCCAGGAAAATAACCCTAGATGTGTCTGTGTGTGGGGAAATCCTCCGCTGATCACTCGAAACCCACCGATCGATCACAAGCCACACAGCATTATCAACACGGATTGAGAATGCAAAAGTCGCCAGCATCTGTGAGATAACAAATTTCTTTGGTTGCACATTCAGGCCTGCGTGAATGCGGCAAATTGAGGTTTTGTCCTCATAGAGGTTCCCAGGATGAGGATTTGGGGCATAATTGTGTTATTTGCAGGTTATGCATCAGAAACTGTTTAATGAACTGCATCTTTTGGGTAATGTATGGAGAGATGTAGGAAGTGACATTAGGACAACCAACTCTGTAAATATTGGAAAGTGATTGCTTGGCTGTTTCTGTGCACACCTGGGATACTAGGTCTAAGTTTATGGTCTGCTCTTCTACTGCTGGGTCACATATTTAGGTGAGCAGATGGAGGGCTTAATTATCAGTTAAGGCCAACAAACCTGGTTAGTACATTGTATATGTGAAATGGGACAATGTACAGATGCAGATACCTGCTAATACACTAACACACTAAGAAAAAACTGGGATTTCATTCACCACTGCTGAAATGCAAAAGTCTTGGTTGGTCAATGCCACACAGCAGGCCAAGCTTTTTGTTAGATAATTCTTTTATATTAAAATGGTCAAAAAAGCCTTAAATTAGCAAAGATCAAGGAAAGCTGCTCATCTGTCAGAGTGGTCTAAAATGCTAAATTAGCCATATAGACTAAAACTGGTTTTTGTACCAGCCTACAAACAGTTCATTTCATTACTGATTTTAACCTGATCAAGCACCTCCAAAGGTGTAATGGTTAACACTTGGCAGGTGAATGTTCTCTGGTTTGATTCCAGCTAGCACCACAAAGTCCCCTTGGAGTTGCATCTGCAGGGCATCCTGTGAAAAAACTGCCAAATCAAAGAGCTGATAGCAGCTTTAGTGTATGACAGAGAATTCCCTTTTGACTTTATGTTTTTCTCCCAAAATTAGTAATTAGTAATGCCAATGTGAGGGAACCATCTGGAGAAGCATCACTTTCACCTCAATGCTCAACTTTTTCTTCAACTCACATAAAGACAAAAACTGGTTTGTGCCTCTGAATAGCAAAGAAATTTAAAAAAAAATAATCAAATATTCAGCATGTTTGTGCGTGTGTGTGTGTGCATGTGTGTGTTCTGTTGCAGCAAGGGAGCAGCTGAGGCGTTCCAGACACAGCAGGACCTTCCTGGTGGAGAGTGGAACTGGAGAGCTGTGGTCGGAGCTGCAGACTGGTAAGGCCATCTGTGCATATGTGAGCCTGAGAGACAGGCAGACCCCACATGTGGGAGATATTGATGACTTTGACCTTTAACCCCAACCTGCAGACTCTGAGGAGCAATCCCACCCACATTAATAGAGAACAAATCCCAAACATGAGGGCTGCAAATCCCATTTGAACTGTTTTAAATAATCTAATTATGGATGCCCTTTTTTTTTTAGTTATACTGTAAATATGTATGAGTGAAAAATTAACAATCACCCTGCATACTTTGCATTTTCCAGGGTGATGAAATTAAAGTCTGCTGTTGAGCCATGACAGCGTTCTGTGGAGCTGCGTGCGCCTGCTGACCCTTTATGCTCTCTTCCCTGTCCACACAAACACTCGCACACACAGGAAGGACCCAGCTCATGGGACTCTCTGCACACTAGATACAGTAAAGAAGAAGAGACTCTCTTTGATGCTCCTGCCTTGCAAACATCTTTTGATTCCTCCGCTCGTTTTATATTTTTGTTTCTGTTCATTTCCACCACATGCCTTCTTTTCTCTTCCTTACTCGCTTCTCCCGCGTCTCATGAGCTCTTGTGTTTAGCATGCCGTCGTAAGGGTAGCTACACCAAAACTAACCCTTATCACCGGACATATCGTAAACATGCACTCTAGCAGGGGAAGAGCCGCAATCGCAGATGCCTCAAGGTTGCTTACATTCAAATCACTGCGTGTTCAAGAGTTTCAGGGGAAGCTGCAGACAATCCCAATATACACACATGCATTTTTGTGTCTTCCCCAAAAATCAAGACACGTTATCTTCCACGATTTCCTCCTACAAGCTTGATGTGCTTCATACGTGGTTTTTTTTTCTTCTTAAATATCTGAAATATGAGATATGAAAAAGCAAAAACGTTCCTAGGATGCAAACAAAACAACAGCATGTGTTCATCCGTGCCCTCTCTGTGTAGGTGATAGATATGTGGTTGCAGACTGCGGAGGAGGAACAGTTGACCTGACAGTCCATCAGATTGAACAGCCACAGGGAACTCTTAAAGAGCTCTACAAGGCCTCAGGTACATCCTTTTACAAAGGACTAAAAAAGCAAGCACATTTCCCACAGTTTCCATAGCTGCAGTGTTTCCGCCAGGCGGTCCCTATGGCGCCGTCGGTGTAGACCTGGCCTTCGAAGCCATGCTGTGCCAGATCTTTGGCGAGGACTTCATCCAGAGCTTTAAAGCCAAGCGACCAGCGGCCTGGGTGGACCTCATGATCGCATTTGAGGCGAGGAAACGCACAGCGTCTCCGGGCAGGGCCAACGCCCTCAACATCTCCCTGCCTTTCTCTTTCATCGACTATTACAAGAGGCACAGAGGGCAGAGTGTGGAGGCTGCCCTGAGAAGGAGCAAGTGAGTGTGGACTGAGAGGTGCCATGAGTGAGCAACGAGTGTGCGTGCAACTTTAGACGACAGAGTGATTTTGTTCTTCCTTTTGTGTGTGTCAGTATGAATATAGTGAAGTGGTCATCCCAGGGGATGCTGCGACTGACACAAGAAGCCATGAATGAGCTCTTCCAGCCCACCATCAGCAAGATTGTGAAGCACATTGGTAAGAAAGACAAATGTCCAGAGAAGGGGGCTGCTGCGCACATGCTACACACAAAAATGTGCTGACTGACATAAAAGACCCGGGCACTTAAAAACGTCCTTTTCCATCGACTCCCCACTTATGTTTTGTGTACTTTCACATAACGCTTCTGTTTAACTTTGCAGTAAATCTACTAAGAAAGCCAGTGAAAAAGCTTTCCGAGATAAACGAAGCTTAATGAACACCATGCTTAACCTGTGCAGAATAGGCCCTTGAAATTATTTACATTTTTTAGGGTTTTTTGGGACCAGAAGTGACCATACTTCAGCAATAGGGTAGAGTTGCTTGTTAACGCTGGCAAAACCTGAGTGCACACATTAACGGTATAAAAGATAGACGCAGCTACCATGAAGTCACCCATTAATCCCTTAATTTTTGAAGCCTCGAGATAAATTTGTGCCATCTAAGTGTTGAAACTGGCTGTGATGAAAGAGGGGCGCGTCTGAGTGTGAAACTGCTTTTTGTAATTGCATTTCGTTTGCGAATGAGCCTACCCTGGATACTTCTAATTTCTGAAACCAAACAACACTAATATCTTATTCGAAATAAGTGACTGAGCCCACAAAGGCATCAGGAAAGTGTATCAAATCAGGGAGCTGTTTTCTTATTGACTTCTATAAGACAGGAAGTTTTTTCGTAATCACAGCTATCGCCATCTGGTGGCCCTTAAAAAGAATGCAGATTTCAGGCGCTGATGTTTCGGCTTCACCTTTCAGACCTAGAAGCTACATCCATCATTTTATTGTCTGTGGGTGCACATAATGGGTTGATCATGCACAATAGGTGCAGCTAATGCAGCTAATTAATTCTAGATAACTGACTAATGAAATAATAGAATTTCACTCATCAAAACAAAATCATTGCCTTTTTTTTTTTTTAAACAGATTTAAACTGAATCCTCGTCAACACCAAGCAGCTCTATTAGGGGTCAAATAATGCATTTGTCATGGAGAGGGAAATTAGCTGCATGTGACCATGTATTTTTAGTATTTTGCTATAAGATTTTTTTAAGACCAATATTTGGTGACTTTTGAATTAAGCCCTTTTTCCAACATACAAAACAGAAACATAACAAAAAACACAGATTACGTAAACTAAAGACTAAACATGGGACATGAGTTTGCTTAGAGTCTTACACACTTCTGACCTTACTAGATTATCAACTGCCAAAACTGTGAGGTGTGCCAATTCAGATGTAAAAAGACAAAAGCTGTTACAGCTACAAATTACAGCTCAAATCAATCAAACCATAATGGCTTTCCTTGTGACCCTTTTCAAGATGGTTGTGACTTCATTTTTAGGTTTTCCAGCCTTTTCAAAAGAACAAAAGCAGAAAGATGCAGTCTGTTTTAAATCAAGTGCATTCCAGTGGTACATTCAAAACCACGGAATGGTTTCCCAGTATGAATCTTTGCTGGTCATTAACAGAAAACTGGGAGTCAACAAAGGGTTTGCCATTCTTTTGAATGAAGAAACACCAGGGATAGCTGCTAGAACAGGCAGAAATTCTCTCAATGGAAAGCCCAATAACGTATAAAGAAGCTTTATATCTTCTTCCTTCACAGAGGAGCTGATGACAAAACCAGAAGTGCGTGGTGTGCGTTTCCTCTTCCTAGTTGGTGGTTTTGCAGAATCCCCTATGCTGCAAAAAGCCGTCCAGAAGGCACTGGGGAGGACTTGCCGCATCATCATTCCTCACGACGTTGGTCTTACGATACTGAAGGGTGCCGTGCTCTTCGGGTTGGATCCCACCGTGGTGAGGGCTTGGGAATACCAGACAGTATCGGGGTAGCGCTGTGACACATTATCTTATGATCTTTCTCTCCCTCGCTCTCTCTTACAGGTCCGAGTGCGTCGTTGCCCTTTGACATATGGTGTTGGTGTCCTGAACAGGTTTGTGGAGGGACGCCACCCTAGGGATAAACTCCTCATCAAAGATGGTCGTGAGTGGTGCACGGACATCCTCGATCGCTTCGTCTCTGTCGATCAGTCGGTGGCCCTGGGAGAGGTTGTGAGGCGAAGCTACACGCCTGCTCGTCTGGGCCAGCGGAAGATCATCATCAACATCTACTGCACTGCCACCGATGATGTCACATACATCTCCGACCCTGGAGTCAGGAAGTGTGGGACAATAACATTAGACCTGCCCGAACCTTTACCGCCACCAGGAGCGGTGGGAGGAGCAGGAGCAGGAACCCCAGAAAGAAGAGAAATCAGAGCGACCATGCAGTTTGGCGACACAGAGATTAAAGTCACGGCCGTTGATGTCATGTCTAACCGCTCCGTCCGGGCTTCCATAGACTTCCTGTCTAACTGAGGAGGAGCAGGAAGTTGAGCCGTGAATGCAATAACACACATTAGCTGATTGGAGGGATGATAATTTTAGAATAAGCGGTACTTTGGGAGTGGGCGGCATGTTTTGTTGGAAAAACACTGCATTCTTAGGAGCAACTCCATGCTTCACAAACACCAAACTCCTTGAATCTCTTTGAAGTTGAAGAGAGAGAGTCTGTCATGTCTCGCCTTATGTGCCATCAGCAGCATTTCCTGCCCACAGTCAGAGAAACACTTTGTGGGAACTTTGGGAAAACTAATGAAAGCTGGAGAGCGAGTACACATCGCTGCTGCAGCAAACAGCAAATGTTCTACAGACTTTTTACTATCTCAGTGTCTCTAACTAAACACAATATGCTACCTAATGAGTGAAATATACAGACTTTTGCCTTTGCGCCTCGTGTAACAAACAATGCCTTATTTAAACCCGTGTGGCCGCAGCCACGCTGCAGATAATAACGTCACCGACTGGACCGCAGCCTGGTTTCTCTAATGTGAAAGCACTCCATCTAGCGGTGCAGAGACTGACCTACAACACTACCTTGGGATCAATCAAAACATGCTATAAGAAAAGAAATTTAAGTGTGTCATTTAAAATATTTGAAACCACTTTGAACAAAAACACATTAAAGTTGAAGCAGAAGCTATGAACCTAAAACACAATATCATGACCTCCGAAAGTTGTGAGCTTTTCCTTAAACCTGCGTTCTTGCCATTTCATTAGGTACACCTAGGCACGCAGACACGGTCACGATGACCTGCTGAAGTTCACACCGAGCAACAGAGTGGGAGAAAAAGGCAATTTAAGCGACCTTGCATGGAGAATGATTGTTAGCGATAGAGGTGCTGGTCTGTTTTGGAAACTGCTCATCAACTGGGATTGTCCCACACAACCATCTCTAGGGTTTATAGAAAAAGACCTGAAAACTAAACAACATCCAGTGTGCAGCAACTCACACGGGCTCGCCAAAACCTGACAAGACTAGGAAAACGTTGCGTTGTTTGATCATTCTGAATTTGTGCTGCAACGTTTCAATGATAGTGTCAGGATTTGGTGTCTGAGCAGATAAGGCACGATGTCACATACTCAAATCACCACAGATCTCAGTGCAGTAAAGCGCCTTTGGGATGTGGTGGAATGGGAGATTTGCAACAACAAATCTGTTGTAACTGTGTGATTCTGTCATGTCAGCATACGCCAAAATCCCAGAGGAATGTTTCCAGCATCTTGTTGAATCTGCGCCACGAAAAACAAAGATCAAAGAGGGTCCAACCCGGTACTAGCATGGGGTAACTAATGAAGCAGTGTGTCGTTTTGTACAACATGTATGAGAAAATGCTAACCTGATCTATGCTCTCAGTTACAACTTATGTCTAATAAGCTTCAGACCTAAGTCACAGGTTTCAGGTCTTAATCAGCACCTGTGTATGTTGTAAATGATGGTCTCCATTGTAGTAGAAAAAGATGATAAAGCTGTGGAAAGCCTAGAGTTGTTACAAAATGACTTTGCATAGTACTTGACATCACAGTTGCTATATCCATCTTTTATATTCAGTGTATGATTGTTACACTCTATTGATCTAATAATTCTCAAGATTTGATCAGTGGAGCCTTGTACTAAGTGCCTGTACAAAGAAAATCAGGTATATGTGTGGAGCCATGGAGCTAAGGTCATACAGACCTCATCATGGTAAAGCAGTAACTGCCTTCCTGTGTAATTGTTAATAAACTTTGCTGTTAAGTGTAAGACACCGACGTAATAACCGACATAAATACATTTAATTCCGACCTCATCTTTAATATGTTGTCCAAACTGCATCTCCTAGTAGTGGCCTGTCTCTTATTGACGCCCGTTTCTAATACACGCCAGGTTTGAAAACATGTCACGACAAATAGACGCCGGTTTCCAATAAGCGCTGGTCTGTAGTAAACGCCGGGCCGGCTGAATAATTTTTTAAATAAATGCCAGAGCTACTATTGGAAGATATACGGTATGTCCATATCACTGTTGAATACAAACCAGAAGTTCATCTGTGTCTGGATCACTTCTTTAAACAAAGGTCATTTGAGTGCTCACACAAACATCAGTCACAAACACTCCAGGTTTCAGCTGTGAATTTATTGATGAGAGTGCTCCAATAAATAGTTTCACACAGCGCGGCTAACAAATGGTTCGGAACTGCTCGACGCTGCATCAGTGCTTCACTTTCCATGTTACACAGCAGTTTGTCACGTAACACAAAACCAAATTAGAAGTGGTGGAACGACTCCTTCAGATCACAAGAGACAGGAGTGTGTTAGGGGGGGGGGCTGCTGACCGTCTGCTTCCACTTCACCTTCCTCAGTAAAAACAAAAATGTGTGAAAAGCTGCAGTGCTTGAAATGTTTAATGGATGTTACCGTGTGAAAGCTTCAGTAAGAAAACCTACAGACAAAAAAAAACTAACAAGAAACATCAGCAGTCATTCTTCTTCCCCCAACTGTTTGACTGTACTTAATGTCTGCCGTGTGTCTGACTGCTTACAACACCTCATTTTATCCAAAATTAAAATCCAAACGTGGGTCAAACATGTCAAATCTTTGTCTGCGCTGCTACAGGAGACATTCTTTGTGGCGTTAGGATTTAGTGCTTGTTTAAAATGGGGCTTTGTCGTTTCGCGTGGTTAGTGAGCATGGGGTCTCCCGCGGCCTCGGCCCCTGCCAGCGCCACCGGGAGGTCCGTCCACAGAGCTGCGGGGGTTCTTGATCGTCTCGTCGACCGACAGGATGAGACAAGCTGCTTCTGACGCCGCCGTCAGGGCGTTGATCCGCACTATGGACGGCTCCCACACGCAGGCGACAAAATTGTCTGCGATGTCCTCGTTGTTGATGTCCACACCGTACCACATGCCCCCCTGACAGGTGACAGATGAAGCACATACAGTCACCTTGACTTTAAATTCTACGTGGGATTAAAAGGTGTGTGTGAGTGTTTCTTTTCTACCTGTGCGTGTTTCGCCCGCAGTTTGTTCAGGATGTTTGTGGCGTCGAAGCCGGCGTTGTCGCACAGCTGTCTGGGGATGACCTCCAGGGCCTTGGCGTACGCTCCAATCAGGAGCTGCTGTTTTCCGGGGATGGTCCTCGAGTAGTCCCGCAGGTACTTGGACAGCTCCATCTCTATGGCTCCTCCACCCGCTACAATAGAGTCATTCTAGGAAGAGGGTTGATACAATTAACACACTGGACATCAAATTACATCTAACAACATAGTGACAAGGAAAGATAACGCACACACAAGAAACAAGGGTCAGAGACATCGTCACAGCGATGTACTTTACTAACATGTCACACCAACTTAAAAAGACAAGCTGCTTTCTCCTCATTAAGCATTGCTGAAGCTTTATTCATGTTTCTAGCTAAGCAACCAGTACACCTGTAATTTATCATCAATGTTACTTTTAAGTACAATCAAATGCCCCCCCCCCACGGGCACTAAATGAAAACAGAGACCGGTTCTTTAAACTCAATCAGGAACAATCAGCATCTGTGCACTTATCAGAAAACTTGTGGAGCTGACCTTGATGGCTCTGCGTACGATCATGATGGCATCGTGCAGCGACCGCTCCGTCTCCTCTGTGAACTGCTCGGCCCCGCCCCTCAGGATGATGGTGCATGTCTTCGCCTTCGGGCAGCCCTTAAAGAAGTTGTACCTACACACAAAAAAATAAACAACAAAAAACGACTTTAACGTTGCTGCTTTACTATTTTGTCATTGCAGTGACAGTGATGTCTTTTTGTCACACTGAGTAAAATCTCATCCATCCTCCGCTGCATTTCTTGGGCCGGGGTCACGGGGCCAGCAGCCTAAGGTTCATTTAGACTTCAAACTTCCACCCCAACCACCTGCTCCAGTTTATCTGGTGGAGCACCAAGACCTTTCCCAGGCCATCTGAGCCATGTAGTCTCTCCAGTGTGTCCTCCCAATAGGACATCTCCAGATCACCTCACCCAGGAGACGCCCAGTACACATCCTAGTCAGACTCCCAATCCACCTCAAATGGCTTCTTTCAATGCAGAGGAGCAGCATCTACATGCTGTGTAATTCTTAGCTGAGATTAACGGTCATTTAAAATAAAAACCCTGTGTTTCCTCAAATTTGAGTGTCCATCTCCATTTTATTCTGCAGCTTTCGTGCTGGGCTACAATTATTATTATATGTTTATCCATTATACTTATCTATTGTCACAATAGATGCCTCTCTCACCTCTCTCCTCCGACCTGGACTTCTTCAAAGAGCTCACACTGTCCCAGGACATCATCAGTCATCGCTCCTACAGACGTCTGGATGGAGCCTCCGCAGGCCTGGTGGTTACATTACACAGTCAGCTGCTTTGACCTTCAGTATTAGTCCAAGCGTCAGCACTTTTAAAACCAAGTCGGCTCCAACTAGCTGTCATTTTTCAAGCTAAACGACCAACTGCCCAACAGCAGTTTTCAACATAATAGTTAACTACCAAGATTGGCTTTGGATTTTTGGTGTCCCGGTTGACCCAGAACAAAAAACTAACAGTTTGTGAATGTCTCACCATCATGGTCCTCTTCAGGTCTTCCTCCTGAACCCGCCCAGCACAGAACAGGTCTCTGTCAGCAAAGTATTGGGTGGCCACATCACCGATGGGCAACTTTGACAGGACCACCTTGGCTCCTGACTGATAGATCTTCTCCAGCTTGTCGTATAAGATGTTCCACTCTGCATCCACGATGGCCTGGTAGTCCTGCAGCAAAGGTTCAGGTTACAGGGAGCATGGAAACAGAACCATTTCACAAACAGCTTTGTCACGGCTGATTCGTACCTCCACAGATTTCACGCGGACTTCAGCGTTGTCCTTCTCAGCTTTCAGCTCTAGCTCCACATTGAGCAAGGCGATCTTTGGATTATCGTAGCGTTTGGGCTGCATCTCAAAGCCGGCATAGGAGAACGTCTTCTTGAATGCAACGCCAGAGATCAGCTGGGATTCCTGAACATTACCCCAAAAAAAACAAACAAACAACAACAACAAGGCGAGTTGAGACCATGTATGATATATTATCTGCTTCTTTAACACTGTTGTTTTGAAAGACTTTACACAGAAAATCACACTTCCTGGCACAAACCTCCAGAGCTCCTCCCTGGACCTTCTTGATACCGATCATCTTCAGAGACATGAGCTCATCCAGGGACACGACTGCATCCACAACCATTTTGGAGAAGAATTCCTTCTGACCGGCGATCAGCTTGGAGTTTAAAGCGGTGGCCGCACATTTCTCCAACAGCTCCCTCTGCTCTCTGACACAGTGAAGCAGAAAAGAGGTCGTCAGCTGTGCTGCTCACTGGAGAAACATCAAAAGCTGCTCAAGTCAAACTGAGAACTCACTGCTTGTTGTCTTTTTTCACAGAGACGGCGATCTCCCTGATCTTGCTGACGGCAAGATTGGTGGCGGTGCGGAATGCTCTGATGATTGTCTGCGGGTGGAGACCCTCCTCCACATACGGCTTCAGCTGCTTCAGGAACTCTGCAGCCAGGAGGGTGACGGAGGTAGTCCCGTCCCCAACCTGAGGACAAAGACGGTGTCAGTCTGAAATTCCCGACAGCATAAACTCTGATGCACAAATGGCCCCAAACAGCTCACCTCAGCGTCCTGGGAGCGAGCAATGTCCACCAGAGTTTTGGCCGCAGGGTGAACCACATCCAGCAGTTTCAGGATGGTGGCTCCATCGTTGGAAATTGTGGCCTTACCTGGAAAAATAAACATTCACATCATGCCGACTGTGCCGCAGACCAATCTGAGAAAAATAACGCCTTCTTTTCCCCCCATCCATCTCACCTCTGCTGTCCACCATCAGTTTGTCCATCCCCCTGGGCCCTAGGGTGGTCCTGACAGCCTCAGCAATCACCTGCAGAAGGAAACACGAGGAGCACATTTAGAAAACTTCAAAAAATGTTTATTTAAAGTCAGAGGAAACAGAAAATTGATGCAGAGGACTACCAAGAGAAGAGTTTGTGTTCTGACCTGGCAGGCATTGATGTTGCTGATGAGCTGGGGAATGCCCTGAGATGTGTCAGTCCCCTCCTTAAGCAGGATAACCGGTGTGGGCTAAAGTAGATAGGGAGACAAAGGAAGACAAGAGGAGAAGGTAAGCAAACTGATAATGTGCTCACACCTGTCAGCATCATCCATCCTGAGTGGGCACCTCAGGGATCTGATCATTCTGCTCGTTTCCACAATGTTAGTGTTTTTGGACTCAGCCAGAGGAGCTTTGCAACAAAGCCTCTCAGGCTGTCCACGACCTGCAACAAACCAGTTTAACTCACTTCCTCCTCAAATTTCTTCTGACTGTCCATCCCTTGCAAACAGAAGGTGGATGTGGTTCATTTGCTTACATTGGTGCTGTTTTAAGGACATACAAACTGATCTCAGGCGCTGAGAAAGCAGGCAACTGGATTTCTTAAAATTTGTTGAAGATGTTTCCCGTCTCACAGTCAGTTCAGAACTGAAGAAGCCTCTTGGATAAGAGGCAAAATATCTTCAACAAACTTAAAGAAGTCCACTTGCTCCTAAAACTATCATGACCCGAATGACTGAGAACCTACACAGACATACACACTCTGACATCATACAAATCCAAGAGTAGGAGGAAAAAAGTCCTGCAAAAGCACTGTGACAGTGAGGATGCACAAATATCTTTTGTACAGCCACATTACCAGAAGGATTCATGCCATACTGTAAGCACTTGTAAGGATGAAAAGTACAACTGCCTAGGCTTAGCCAGTAATTTATACAGAACATTGGTGTACTGCAGCAATAGCTTTGTCAGTGCATGCATGTAGGTTTGTACAGCTCACATAATTTTTCGGGCCATTTGCTTTCAGATTTTTTTTTTTACTGCTAAAAGCAGAACATCACATAAGCCGGTGCAGCTACTCAGTCGTACAAAGAGGCTAAACACAGAACAGCTCAACTCATTATACAGGAGGTGGAGGGCGGTATTAAAAATCAAATATGTTCAAATGCTAAAAGCGAATCCATGTTAAGCAGAAAAATCCGTAACTACACGACGTTAGCTCATCTTTTAACACCAGTTTATAGGAAGCCGTTTAGCATCGTATCCGCCCATTGGTAGCGGCTATGCTAGCATTGTCTGGCTAAAAATAATAACCTTTTAAAAGTCAATATCATGAAATAAGAGCTTTCCGGGACTTCTAACAACCTGTCACCGACACCAGGCGCACACCGGGCGACCATGGTCCCTGAAAAACTACAGGATGGAGGTGGATTAGAGGTTTGAGTGTGGTGCATGATGCTAGCTGACTCACCATCATCTTTGCAGTTCTTTCGAGAAGCTTTCCACCGGCATCGCATCCCAGAATGCTTTTCGAAAGCATGGGCTGTTGTGAGGGTACGTTCAAAAACAAGCAGCAGTAGTTTGTCAACGATTGGAGATGTACTATTTCACTCTGTTATGTTTCTGAAATAAAACAAGTGTTGATGACATGAGCGTGAATTATTTGTATGCAGCATCAAAGTGTCCCGTTTAAAATAAATAAGTAGCACGCAATAAACTTTTTCTTTTGGCTGCTTTCTTCTGCATCTCCACTGTTACCTGTGGCCCTCTCATTCACACACACATATTCTGTTTTGCTTTTACTGACTTTCATTCCTCTTTTGCATACTTCGACTTCCCCAGGCTCTCTTCCACCTGCTCACTGCTCTCACTACATATTATGTATAAAAAAAAAATTAAAATTTTTTATTTTATTTTTGTTTATGCCATTTGTATATGTACATCACTTTGTGAACACTGGTTTTATGTTAAAGTGCTTTATAAATAAAGGTGGTATGGTATAATGTTACCTGCAAACATCAGTGTCCACAAAGACTCCTGCTTCATTATCTGTCAGCCTGTCCATCGTCACTGCAAACAAGAAGGGGTTCAGAGTTCATCCCTGATGTAATGCCACCCCCACCACACTACTACCGCACACCTCACCACTGCCTCACTGTCCTCATAGAGGACATAGATCCTTAAAGACAGTGCAATTCCTTCTGATCTCTCTAAACTTCTCCATCAACACACAAGCAAACATCACATCTGTAGTTGTCTTACTCGCCATGAAACCATACTGTATGAACACATCTAATCTCGGTCTAGCTTCCCTACGTTTGATTTGGCAAAGATTTTATGACTGACGACTTTTCTGATGCAAACTTCCTCTTTCACGCAGGCTTAGGATCAGGACTAGGAATTCACTGTCCCCTAATAAACGAATGCTACTTACTAATTTCGTGTAATATGTTTAATTTAATTTAATTCATGTTTTTAATTTCCTATTTTTAAGTCAGGCTTTGTTTCACAATGGTTTTTCCCCCAGTCACTCTTTCATTTTCATGTATTTACTGGTGCGTTTACATATTTCACACAGTGTAATGATTCGTCTCAAAAATGCCAATTGTAATTTATGCACACACACTGTATATAATTTGTATAGTCTATGTTTCTATTATTAATTTACTGTTTTTATTTCTATATACCAGATGAGTATTCTTAATTAGTAAATATAATCAAATTACTAATAAAAGTAACGCCTGAAATAAAATAGAATTCGCCGTTCTGTAGAAGATGTTATTGAACGCAGCTTTTGTTGAGTCTCGCAGCGCTTCTGAAATCAGGCCTGTGATTGGCTTGCAGCTCCCAAAGTTGCAGCCCCGAGTGTGCTTGCAATTTTTAACCGCGTTTGCCGTGCGGGCGGAGAACTGGTTTGCTGTGTAGCCTATAGCGTCGAATCGATACTCTGATGAACAAAAAACGCGCACCTAATCTTACCCCAGGACTCGCGCGGAGTTCAGATACTGTACATACAGCGGTGGCGGGAGATCGGGTAAAGAGTGACTTATTTTGATATTTAAAATCGCACTTTAAAATAAACGAGTGTAGTCGGAACCGGGTGGGTGTTGTTTGTGTTTTCAGGAGGAAGTCACGAGGATGGATGATTTCGGAGTTTATGCCGTTTTCGGAGTAAATGGTCCGCCTCAAAAGCTGCTGAGGTAACACTCAGGCTTTCGACTCTCACATAATATAATGAAGTTGTTTTTCGTTTGTATCCGTGAGCCGCTCATACGTGTCTTTGAATAGCTCGGTCGCCGTTAACTAAAATTAACAGCTCTGTCGCTGCACTTTTATTGCTCCTCATTGGCGCCTCTTTGAATTAGACCTGTTTACACACAGTCGCTTAACTTGTCTTACTTTAAAACATTAAATACGTTTCAACTCTTGTTTTTCTGCATGTAAAATCGAGCAGTGTGCCTTTATTTGCTTGTTTCTTCGTTTGTTTTTCCGTGTCAGCGCTGAAGGCTCTAGCAGGGTCCGTGTTGCAGTTCCACCAAGCGTCCGTCAGGTGGTGCTGTTTAGCAGCGGCCGGTGGGGAGAAAGGATCTGCGTCAACGCAGAGCTCAGCGATCCTGATCGGATGCCCATCACTATTGGAAAACTGACTCCTTATAACAAGTAGGTTCGCCCTGATTGTATTTCTCTGACTACTTTGTTATTTTTTACATGCACTTTAATAGCCTTTCTCTGAATGATGCATATTACACCTTCAGATGTTTGTCATGGGAGCAGTGGGAAGAGGAGACCTGGATAGACAGTGTGACACTGAACGTCTCTCTGGAGGGAGGAAGCCTGGTAAATACTGAGGAAATCTAGAGAGCTTATGAAAACATCAGGGTTTTGTTGAGTTAAACTTTAAGTCATGCACAGATGTTGCAGGTATACATGTATATAATAGTTGTTTTTTTTTCTTCAGTCATCAGAACCAGAGGTCATCATGGCTGTGAAGGAATACACGCCGAAGGTAATCAGACTGGATGTACTGTCTCTAGTAATATCACAAAGAAATGTTGCTGCTGTCAGTAAAAGCAGATAGCGACAATGACATCATTTGAATTGTGCTGCATCTCAGGACACGGCTGTACCACTCTCAGCCCGGGAACTCCACGGCAAGAGGAAAAGAGGGCAAACTGCAGAAGAAGAGGAAGGAGGAGGCAATGAGTGGACGAAGAGAAGAGAAGAGGAAGAGAACATGTGTCCGAATGCAACTACTGAGAAGACCACACCTGTGCGAAAGGTCAGAGGTCAAGCCAGAGGCAGCCAGAAATTGTTTGCAAGCAGTGCTGATACCACCAAGCTGAAGGGAGGAGACGAAAAAGGAGGTGGGTTTTGGGGGTTTTCTTTAGGTTTTGTTTCTTTGTTTTTAAATATTTCTTTAGGTGCTATTTCTTCTATCAAACCTGATATTTCTCTGTCCTCGCTACACAGCAGCAGAGGCGAAACAGACTGTGGGAAGAACGCCTCCTCAGAGTGCAGTCAGGACAAAGAGTAGGCAGGCCAAGGCTCCCGCACACACTGGTGCTGTTTCCCTTTTTTTTTTCCTCTACCTTTTTCTGTATTTATTCCCTCTTCAGTCCCAGCAGCTGACACTGCCCATCCCAGATCACGTAGGGATGTTTTCCATTCACTGCCCACTTGCAGGAAAGTAACATAAACCTGGGCGTGTGACTCACGCAGGGCTCAGCTCCCTCCGACTGTTTGATTTGAGGTTGCATTGTTGGCGTTCCGTCTTTCTGTTGTATCGGTGTTCCTGCAAGTCAAACAAATGAATCACTTGAGAGAGCATTTCAAATACAAATCCTTTTTGGAGAATTATTAATCTAGACACCGTTTCTGACTTCATTGTCAGCATATTAAAGCACTTCTGTGTTGCATCGGCCAGTTTTAGTGGCAGAAATTTGAATTTGGCCTCTCTAAGATAGTCATCATCCCGAGAGGTCAACCCAGGCTTTCCCAGTAAAGGAGTGAGCCGAATTCACATTCAAAAAGCAGTGTTGGAAGCATGTGACCAATCACACACCGTATGCAGCTATAGTGGAATGTGTGACTGTGGCTTGTAGTGTAAAGTGCTGCTGTCACACTGAGTGAGAGCTAATAAACAACAAATATGAGGCCTTTTTGCAATTACAAACACGTTTAAAGCCGCATCCATGTGGGAAACGGGAAACTGCCTGCAGTTACTTCAGGGTCAGGTTGTCTAGGTAACCATCTAACGTAGTCATAAGTCAGTCAACAGTCTCCTGTGCGCTCATTGGTAGTTGAAAAAAGTTTATCTTTTATCTGTGAGTCGCTCAACTTTTTATTGCTGACGGCTTTTTCACCTGTCGCTGCTTAAAAACTACAGAAATATCACTTTCTGTGGTCTCTGGTTGCCACGTCACTGCCAGTGTGGACACAGTTTTAGAGCCCCCCTCACCCCCCTTAAAATACAGGTTTTTACTGGTTCAGCACACTTGAGAACTCATTGGTGCTCTATGAGTTTGACAGCCCTCTACATTACTTGCACAAGGAGCTCCAGTGCAGGTTATTTCTACAGACCAGGTTACTATGGAGATGTAACCCAGTAACATAACACTAATGCAAAGTCACTAAGCCCCAAATCCTGCTTTGTAGTACACAGGCTTTGGATGACAAACATCCAAGTGCTGTAATGGGGAATACAGTTGAATTAATTGACTTTGACATGGTTGTTGGTGGCAGGCAGGCTGCTGTGAGTGTTTCAGAAACATGTTCTGAGTGATGATCGTATCTGGCTACGCTCAACAGAACATAACGCGTCATGTTTTCTTGCAGCTCCATTGGCCAGCCCGTCAGGTCGCTGGGGTCAGAAGTTATGTCCCATCGATGCTCAAACAGCCATTCTGATTGGAGGCCAGGGAGCCAGGATGCAGTTCTGCAAAGATCCCATGTGGAAGCTCTGCACAGGTCAGTCATCAACAGCGTTTTGGACTCTTGTTGATATCAAAGCTCAGGTGAGAGCCGTGTTTAAGGGGATGTTCTGTGTGCAACAGAGGACATGTCCTGGGTGGCCGCGGAGACTCTGGCAGAGGGTTCAACCCCTGAGGCCAGGATCGGCCACACAGCCATCTACGACCCCGACTCAAGAAGGATCTTTGTGTTCGGGGGCTCTAAAAACAAGAAGTGGTTCAATGATGTGCACATCCTGGACACACAGAGCTGGAAGTGGACCATGGTAGAGGTGCGTGTTGACCTTTTCTGAGTCCACACCCTGTGCTCTCTTTATTTCTGTTCTCTTTTTTTTTTTCTAATGACTCTCCTGCTCTTCTTCTTCAGGCTCAGGGTAAGGTTCCTCCCCTGGCCTACCACAGCTGCAGTATGTTTCAGGGTGAGCTGTTCGTGCTGGGAGGGGTGTTTCCCCGGCCCAACCCAGAGCCTGATGGCTGCAGCGACTCTCTTTATATCTTTGACCCCCAGCTCTCCATCTGGTACCAGCCCATCGTCACCGGAGACAAACCCTCCCCCCGCTCAGGGTAACACGGCTTGGTCCAAAGCTTTAACGCACACTTTTTTTTCTTTCTTTCTTTCTTTTTTAAAATTTTAATTGGTCCATATTTTCAACATCCTCTTTGTTTTTTGTGTTTTGTCTTGCAGTCATTCTGCATGTGTGATGCAGGAGAGGAAGATCTTTGTGTTTGGTGGCTGGGACACGCCTGTATGCTACAATGACATGTACATGTTGGACCTTGGTGAGCAACATACACACACACAAAGTACCTAAATTAGGGGAAAGCTGTAAGTACACATCAGTTGTTGCATAATTAAAAGGTAACATGTCTTTATGTCTTAGGTCTGATGGAGTTTTCTGCAGTCAAAACAGCTGGGAATCCCCCCTCTCCTCGAAGGTATCGCACACAATACTTCAAAATATAATGTGAGAGTGTGAGACGGCGGAGCCGAGTTCAGTGTGACGATGGATCTGACTCGTGTTACGTGTGCTTTGATGAACCCATGACATTCAAACAGCTGATGGACATGCTTTGGGGATGCAGCGTGCTTTCTTTTGTGGGCAGCGTGACCTTTATGCGTCTTAAGGAGCAGGCAGCTGCGTGCAGGGACTCTTTTGTGCAACGCTTTGTTATCTGCTGCAGAGCCGTTTGTGTACCGTGTCAGGATGCTGTGAGGACACTTTCAGTGGTGCAGAGGTAGAAAGACACCAGAAGGTTCTGAGGCTGATTTAATTTCCTCTAGTCTCAGGAAACAGACTTTTTTTTTTTTTCTTGTAAACCAGGCAGTGCCTACTGTGTGTCCATTGAAATCTTCTGTGATGTGTGTGTTCCCAGAAACCCAAAACTAAAGACTGTTCACATCCTCTCCATTTATGTTCAGTGACAGATGGTCATTCTGATTTCTCCTGAAAGTCATGAACAGCTCTTTGTTTGTTTGTTTTTTGGTGTTCAGAGCCAAGTTGTTTTCAGCACACCAGTCTGTCAGCCTCTTTGTGTCTCCTCCAGTAATCGGTCCTATCATTTTTTGTGTTATCTGCAAACCTAATGGTGCCATTTGTGGCGTGAGATGCTATAAAGGGCTCAAAACAGCCTTGTGGTGCTCACAAGGTTGCTCATCCTGACCAACTGTGGCCAGTCTTAAGAAGGCTAAAGTCAGTGGGCAGATGTTACGATGGAAGGGTCTGTTGACCTATTGGTTCTGTATAAATACTGACGTGGGTCCAGAGTAGGTGGGAGAGCATGCTTAATGTATTTGAGGATCCTTTCTAGGTGTTACAGCCTCTGGCCTCTAGTTACTGAGGCAATTTACTACAAACTGTCTGGGAACTAGCACTATAATGTTTGTCTTTACCCAGGTGGGGACACCGTGTACTGTGATGGGGAAAGACTGAAGATGTTTGTGAATAGCTCAGTTAATTCCACAGTTCAGTCTCTGAGGCCAGCTGCTTTTCTTTTATTTAGGCACGGCTCTATTATAAATGAACACCAGCAGGAATATTAAGGGACAAATGGAGGCTTTATGGAGACATTTGTGTTCCTCAAATTAAGGTTTAATCAGATTTTAATAAGGCTGGGGATTAAAATAAGAGAAGAGATTGTTACAATATCATCTGCAGCCATTTCAAAAACCTTTAAGCAACTTGAAAATAAACGTGAACATAAATGTGTTTGTGTGTTTCAGCTGGCACGGCAGCGCTGTGCTGTCAGACACAAAGTTCCTGATCCATGGCGGTTACAACGGAAACAGTGCCCTCAGTGATGCCTTCATCTTTGATTTAGGTAAGGAGAGGTTCAGATTTTGAAAAGTAGCTCTTTTGTCAGTTAATGACAGAGTCTGACTGATGGAGGATTTCAGAACAAGACAGAATTATTTTAGGGTTTTGGTAACGCAATTCCCAAACTAGGTATTAGACACTACTTAGTCTACCGTTCCTGCACAATCCAAGCTGAAAGTCCGGTTTGTTATGTGCCCAAAAATGTCCCCTTAATGTCCTTAATATTTCTAATAAAAGCCACAGACATATAAACTACCTTACAGACGTATGCCAAAGAGATTTTGAGGAGCTTCTAGATGGTAAATCTCATCTTTGTTTAACCAGGTATGATTAAAAAAATTTATTTTAAATACACATTTTCTTGTTTATGTTAACAATGTGTGTGAAGCCAGTTTGTAAACATAATATGGAAGGGGCATTTTCTTTTCTTTTTTAAACACCGTCGGTGACAGGAAGTAGTGGGATATTCACACAGATCTTTCTTGTGTGAAAGGGGACGAATCTGCTCAGCTGTGACGCTGCTTTGCTCCTGTGCTTATTCTAAATGACCCCAAGTGTATTTCTGTCTATTACCTTTTTTTGAAAAATGTTCACATATCAGTAGGCATCAGAAAATAAGTTACTTAATATCCGCCAATAATATTAGTCACACTCTGGTAAACACATTGATCAATGATTGTAGCTGAGCAAAGAAAGGGCATGTCTTATTAGAATGAGGTCTTGGTCCCAAAAAACTAAAGATGTTGTTCTTCCTGTTTTTTATTTGTTTCATTTGGTGAAACTTGTGCCTCATAATTGCCTAGACACTTTATTA
>VURO01009797.1:49177-64440 GCA_015108175.1 Pelvicachromis taeniatus
CTAGAAACTTTATTAAAAAAAAAAAAAAAAAGAGGAAAGCAACAAATCCCTACTTTTTGAAAGCTGCAACAGTTGTATTGTGGTTGAATTTACCTTATAAATGATTAAACAGAAGGACTGAGACTCAAACAACGTTTTGAATCAGGTAGCTGGCCAATGAGATTATGATCAATGGTCAAAGTAAAAAAAACATTTCACAAGTAATAATCAGTTGGGAAAATCCGACTACCTGAGGAGCACGTGAATGTTCTTCAGGTCATTGCCTAAACTGTCATTCATGTCTGTACGCTAAACATAAAGCTACACCCTGCAGCATTTTAACTTAGCTTAGCATAAGCAGGTAGTGACCGTATGCATCCATACGATAGCTTCACACCGTGCAGACGCACCAGGTGAGGCAACCGAACAGCAAAAACACATTTCATGCCTTTGTTTTGCTGTTTCAGACACCAACAGCTGGACAGAGGTGAGTGTGCCTGAGCTGTCTGTACCCAGGGCGGGACACTCCATCATCACCATGGAGATGGCCGGTCACCACCGCTTCTCGGAGGAAGATGAATATGCGGATATGAACGGCGGCAGAACCCTGCTGGTGTTCGGAGGCGGAGACAACGAGGGCAACTTTTACTCCGACCTGACGACTGTCGCCGTGGAGGAGCTGCTCGGTGGTATTTAAAGAGAGCGAGTCAGAGGTGAATCCTCTCTGCCTGACTGGATGTAAAGCTATTTTACCCTCACCCTTTGTTATTTATAATCCTGTGGGGTTTTTTCCCTTTCTGTTGAAAGTCTCCTTTCTTCTTTCGGTTTAAAAGGTTTCACTAGTTTTATTTGATACTTTTGAGAATCTAAAGACAGACCTCAAAAGATCACTATGTAGTAAAAGAAAGGATTAAAAAGGCAAACCAGTACTTTCTGAAATGGACTTAAAGGAAAGATTTCTCTCATCATGGAGCTCCCACTCATAAAAACAATATTTTCTAAGGCAAAGGGATGATTTGATGATGTAAATATGTTTGAAACCTCTGTTTTTCCTCAGGTGCTTTTTAAAATGTTGATTTATATGATTGCGTTTTCAATTTTCTGTTCATGTCCTTGGGCTGTAACGTTTTGCTTTTCTGATTTTACTTTATACACATTAAAAGGGAATTATTGTATTTCCCCTTATTATTATTTTTAATTGTACATATACTGATTCAGTATATATACACTCAGCTTCAGATTTAGTTATGGGGTTTTTTTTACCTCTTGCATCAGTATAATGTCAGAAAGACATCATAATATGGTCATTGTTGCAGACTATCCCATCTACCTCCCTGTTTAAAGAGAGGTATAATGGCTTGTATCAGACAGAGTATAAATTGATGGATGCACCTGACACCCTACATAAAAAAAAAGGATTATTTTGAACTGTGAATCATACAAAGCTACTCTAGCAGAGTCCCAAGAATGAAAGCACGCAGCTGCATAATCGGTCCTGTGTTAGCCATTTTTCTGCTCAAAATTAAGATTATATAGAAGGAAACCCCACTTGCAGATTATTTTATGCATTTATAGTTTGTGGAGTAGACTCTCTACAGTCTATACATATACTGCATGAGGAACACTTTATACAAAATCAAATGGACATCAATTAAATGAGGTTTGACAGTTTTAAACAGGAAAGGCTGTTCATGCTGGTGTGGTCACTTGACAGTAACGCACACTAACTTCAGACCTGCAGCGTGACACCAGTGTTATCTTCAGAGAGCCAGAGCTAAATGGAGACTTTTTAATAAAAGATTAATGGAGCGTGAGAGGGATTAAGTTCATATCCGCTCAGTTCCTGATAACGGTGTCATGACTGTGGCTGTGCTTGATTTTTTTTCACTGGATTAAACAGACAGCCCCGCGTTGGGTAACTTGAGATTAACAGAGGTCAGTAAATACACACTTAATTTAAAACCGATTCGCTCTCAGAGCACTAAGAATTGGGAGATTTGCTTGTTACATATCCATGCCGTCTTCAAGATGAAGTTAAAGAATTTTAAACATTTGCCACCATTCATAACCTGCAAGAGGCTGTCTGGATTCTGGTAGCTGAAGACTCTCCCTCCAGTTCATGTTTTAGAAACTGTAGTAAGCCTGAATTCTCTGAATGAAGTGCTCTGTTTGGTTAACATAGTAATTTAGCCTTAAGACCTCTAAGTACCACATGCGACTTGGAAAAACTAATATGCGAGCGATGTGATCACAATTTCTAATCCCTTTCGGGATTCTTGATACTGTGTTTTGGATCGACTGAAGGCTTTTCTGGGATCTTTTAGGGCAGAGGTGGGGCACTCCAGGTCTCAAGTTTTTTAGATATCGACCTGGGTCAGCACACCTGAATCAATCGATTAGTTCATTACCAGGACTTTGGTGAACTTCAAGACATGTTGAGGATGTAATTTAGCCATTTAAATCAGCTGTGTTGGCTCAAGGACACATCTAAAACCTGCAGGACATCGGCCCATTGAGGCCTGGCTCCCCCTCGTTTTAGGGAAACCTGATAAACAATTACATTAGTCCAGCCTAGAAGTAACATGTGGAATAGCTTTTCAGCATCGATGAGACAGGATCTAGGACTGCTCCGTGCACATCAAACCTTTAGGTTAATGACCATCCAACTAAATATTTCAACAGGAAACTTCAGCTATATTTTATGTGCAATTACGATGCCAGTGTGGGCAACCTCAGTGTGTTATAGATATCTTTGTCAAAGTGTCTCTTGAAAGGCGCCACATCTGCCGAGGGAGGCAAAGTCAGACATTTGCAATTTCTCTACCTTAAAATCTCAAAAACAAACTGGTCACAATCAGTTGGAGCCCATCAAACTGCTTTCACCTACTCCATGGTATTTCCTGTGGCGATGCAAAGGAAAGCCCAACTTCCTCAACATATTTTATTTTATACCTGTGGATATAAAACCGTCCTCACTTCATTATTTCACAGACCATTAGAAAAGAAACATGTGCTTAATGGGCCACGAAACAAGTCTTTATTATGTTCATCATAACTGATGGTAATGCGCTTGAATCCATTGATCTAATTACATGGTGTTGCACTTACTGTGATTATAGCACAGTGTGTATAAAAAGCCTGTTTTATGGCGTTGGTTCTTTCTGTACTACTTTTGCCCACACTGCGACTCAGCAGCTTCTAAATTGCTAAGGTTAAGGGCAGGATTTTCACCCGGCGGACTGCTGAAGAAAGAATGATGGTTCTAAGGGAATCACTAATTTTATGTTTGTGTCCTCCACTCTTTTCCTGCCTTCCTTGGATTGCTCAATTTTTTTATAGCCACCCCTGTGCTGCTCCATTTAATCTTCTACATGGTGGATAAGCAATATTACACCTTTATGGCCCACAGCACTCCAGCATGCATACCTTTACATTGACTACGGGTGCTAATTATAACTATTCGAAACATATGTGTGGGTGTTATTAATGCTTGGATTTGTCAAAGAACAGCTATATGTTATGTACAATTAAGATGCGAGTGTGGGCAACCTCAGTATGTTATAGATATCTATGGATACTATGGAGTATGATACAAACTGCAAACTCAGTGGCTCCAAATACATGCACGTCATGCATGCGGTGACTCGAGCCATGGGTTATGTAACAGTGTCAGAATATCCAAAATAAAAAATAGTTAATAATTGCTTAAAATAATTGCATTTAGATCAGTTGATGTGTAACTATGTGAAAGGAAAAATAAATAAGGGTGCCGCTTTAATCAGGTGCTGAGGTGGATTTTAGAGGGGAGTTGCTGAAAAGCACAACTGCTGGAAAAGCCTGTCGATCACAGATCAAAGCGCTTGTGGTTTTTGTTTTTTTGTGCTATACAGGGAAAACTATTGACTGCATATCAAAAATAACTGTTACATATTACATCCTCAAAGCAGCCACATACATTTGGCACATGGAAATAGTAACTGGAGACTCAAAGGCTGATGTATTTTATTTAATGTTCCTCCAGTGATGCTTAAAATACACTTAGATTAGTGCAATTCAGTCTGCGACTCAGCCTCCTACACAGTGTTGTTTCTTCTCTACAGCAGCCAGAAAATGTGTTTCACTGCAAATGTGCGATAGATAGATAGATAGATAGATAGATAGATAGATAGATAGATAGATAGATGTAATACAAGGAGACCTCCTGCAGATGGCGACAATTCAGCACGTTTGTCTGTAACCAGCTTGACTCCTGCTAAAATGGCACATGTACAGTCTAAAAAAAAGACTATGGTGTCACTGAGTTTACTGTTTTGCTATAGCTGTTATAGCAAATGTTTTTTTTCCTGACATTTTCCCCCCAAACCGTCATCCTTCTACTTTGATCCACCATGAAACTGGACACGATCTAGATCATGTGACTTGGGCAGGTTTACGCGCTGACTGAAAGGTGCAGTGATTCTGCATAAACAAGGTTCAATGTGAAATATATAGAGGGTAGATAGATGTTTGTTTCCTGTAACATTTCAGTGCACATACCCTGGAGTGCTCTCCCTCTATCATCAAGGAGGTGATTTTTTCCCCCCCTTGGTTCATCGGGAAATCCTGCCAGTTGGATGCTCTCCCGGTCGTCCCCAACAACCCTCTCGTACCCGTTCATATCCTGAATTCTTTTTATTTTGCACAACATCCTCGCATTGTTTAAACGCTCATTTATTATTTTTTTTATATTGCACCTCTGCCGACCTCTCAGCTGACAGACTTGTAGCATCACTACTTCCAGTGGAAGTCATGTTACCTTTGTCAGTCTACGGCTGTTGCTAAGTAACTTGGAGATGTCTATACCTGCAGTCAGCATCGCACACTTTTAGATGGCATGAGTTTCTGTTTACATGTTATTTATTGGCTTTGATCTGTCTTCAAATGGATTTGTGTATCAACCAAAAATATTGTTTTAGTCCAAAATATCAAATCGGATTAGGCTTAAAGATTGAAGTGTTTATGTGCCTTCCATAAGTGTTGCACTGCACTGTAACAGTGTGCCTCACTAAATGAGTGCTGAAATTCTTAGAGGTGTGATGGGAATAAGCTAAACGTGTGACAGATGAAAGGAAACAGGGATGTGACTCAGTGGTAAAAATATCTGGCAACTCTTGTAGGTGTTGCCGGCAGAACTGGAGCTTCCAGAGACGTGCGGAAAGAGGTGTGTGCACGTGTGTCCATAGGCCTGTTTGCAGATGAAATTAATCTGCGCAGACATAATGAAGATATTTTAGTTACTCACTGAACGAAAGCACAGCTTCTCTTTGGCTCTACTGAAAGGGGCATCAGTGTTCATGGGACTACATGCATTCATGCTGTAGGCACGTCTCTGTTTTTTTGTTTTGTTTTGTTTTTTGGTAGTATCTGTAAAGATCAGCGACTTTATGGATAGCCTCCAATCACCACATTTTTAAGCATTGAATATGGGCATTAAATGTAGATTAGTGTGGTAAAAAAGTGCAACCTCTCCCTCTGACAACTAGTGGAGTAAATGTAAAGTCACATAAATCCGACATACTCGAGTAAAGCTTCTCATGTTTGTAATTAAAGATAGTAGATTTACTTGGGTGGGTTACATTCCATCACAGCTGAAAGCAGAAACATGCACACATTAACTTGTCAGGAGAGCTCTTTAAAAGACTTTGGCACAAGATTAACAATGCAGCAGGCAAAGAGCCCGATAAAATATTAATCGGCATACTTAAATAAATCAATAAACCAAAAAAAGGGGGAAATGAACTGAAAGACCGGTGAACCTTTGCACCCCGGAGGCTCCAGGTCTCTCTTTTCCATTATGTCTGGAGCTGTGGCATAGCCTTCATTCCTGCCAGATTGAGGAGGAGAACAATTACAGTCTCCCGCACCTGCTATTTACCAGCATGGAGGAATTGCGGTCATTCAGCGGTAAAGGCTCGGAAAAAATCGAGTGAAGCCGAACTCAGAACTCCCTCCCTCCCCTTTCAAGTCGTGGTGCAAGCAAGCAGCCATGTTGCCGCGAGCTTGTTCCGGTATGAGGGCAGGATCGTGCGCATAGACTGCAATCGGGCGCAGCTCCTCGCTTTTCTCCCCCCCTCCCCGTTGCCCGTGACACGCACCTCCGAGCAAGAAAAGCCCACTTTGCTGATAATGGATTTTACAACTTGATGATTCCTTCTTCGGTCGGCTGGTGACTGGAATATTAGTCGGTGTACCGACAGGACGAACTGGTATATCGCCACACTGCAGTGCAGTACTGGTGAACGACCTTATTCCAATCACGCAACACAAGGAAGAGCGCTGGTGATTTCCGTGGATTTTGAGCTCTGTGGGTTGCTCTCTGGCAGTCACCGCCACTGCGGTCGCTTTGGGAATAAGCTAACGAGCTAGCTTTACCTCAAAAGAAACCCTGAATTGGCTAGCTACATGGGCTAATGTCGACCAGTTAGCTAGCGCAACAAATTAATTTGTGATTCTCACCTGCCATGTGACCATTTTACAAGGTGCTGCTTTTATTTTTAGGATACCCTGGCCCCGGATAACTCACTGGGGATATTTGAATTTGCTTTGTGATAGTTGGGAAGGTCGAGACCTCGCCGGGAAACAACTTTGGCCTGAAAGTTTGTAGACCTCGGAACTGGTTTGAGACCTAAAAGGAAACATCTTTGCCACAAAAGGAAAAAGATAAAAGGCGACACTGCGCGATGAAAACGACGCCGTGTCAACATTTGCTGTAGATTTTGGCAAGCGGTCATTGCTTCCTCAGACCTCATTTGACGACCTTACAAGTTAGCACGATAGCCACCTATCTGAACCTTGTCTTCTTTCAGTACAGCCATTGCCCAACTTTTTCTTCAGGCTAGCATAAGTAGCTAGCTGGTCAAAACGTCACAGCACCAGGTAGTTAGCTCGCGTCTTACATCCGTGCTATACCTCACTGTTCGCCATCGACGCAGATCAAGTTTAACTGGAAACTGAATGCCTTCACACCCAGGCCGGAGCTGAAGAAAACATTAGTTTTTCTCATTTTCTTCTTGTTGACAAACATGAGACCTGTGGTTGCTGCTGCTAGCTAGTTTCTAGCTAGCTGGCTAACTTGGCTAGCCGCTGATGGTGGGATTCAACTTGTTGATTCACAGGCTGTCTGTCGCGCTGCTAGCTGGCTAGCACTGGACATCTGTTGGAGATTTTCCTCAGCTATCAACTACACAAGTTTTAAATGCTCAGCAGAGACTGACGAATCGTACTAGCATCAAGGTTCCTTTCCCATTTTTAAAATTTTTATATTTTTTGACAACACAGACTCCTTCAAAAATGTCAACAAGGCCCCCACTGGTTCAAGTCATTGAAAATTCGGCCGGGCAGGTAAGATGTCCTTGTAAATTAATCTTAAATATATAATTATTTGTGATATTTGTCCACAAAATTACTTTAAGTTCGTATCTACTGTGAAGAGAGGCCCTTGTTGGCCTTTTACAGGCTTTGGTTGTCTCTAGTTGCTTTTTTTTCCTCCTTCCTCTCCTGAGTCTCTGTTGTCTTTGCCACAGAGCTGTGATTCACCAGCTTGCCTACGCACTCACATTGGATTTCCCACTCCTTACAGGATAGCAGAGCAAATTTAGGTTTCTGTTTAGTCTGTGTTTAGGCATGTCCTCCCACTTGACTTTTTGTCACTTTTGACCTTCTGCAATACAGGCAACCATAAAGCTGAAAGTCATTTTTACGCACATTTCTCCATCACAAAGTTTGATGGAGACATGTAGATTTCGCTATTTATGCTAATTTACAACTTGTCTGTCCTTCTGGAAGAAAGTTGTGGTGTTTGCAGTGTTTACTCGGCAACCTTAAATGTGTCACAAAGCTATCAGACAGAAGTGGCATTTAAATGGAAATCAAAATTCGTATTCCAAATGTGAACTTGCAAGAAGGTTTGCATTTGGATACATCCTCAATTTATTAACAATAAACTTGGATTCATCAGTTGCAGAGGGTTATGAAGATATGGTTTCCCACTTCAAGAACCCCTTTTTCTATACATTTGATTAGTAGTTCTTTGAGGTATGTGCTTCAAATCCATACTAGAAAGCTGGAACCAAGCAGCATCTGTCTTAAACTTACAGTTTTATCTTTCCATTATGAGAAAGCCACATTTGCTTACATGAAAGCTATTATAGTTTCTAGTGAATGGTGTGACTCGGGCAGTCGATGTTGAGCATCACGTGGCATTTGTCTCCTCATTAAAATCTCTGTGAATGTTTGGGGAAAGAAAATTGTCTAGATATTGAAAGTGAAGCCACTGGATGATGTCAGCAAGTGTTTGAAGCTAAACTGGTGCTGCCCTAAAAATGCATCTGTGGTGAGGATTTGCTTTTAGCAGCTGATCAGCAGTTTTGATGAGCGTGGGAACTTAAATAGAAGTATTGTTCTGATGTGCAAAGTATTTTTAATGAAGCCTTTGTGAAAAATTCGATGCGTTGCTTTGTAACACAAAAGAAACACAATAAGGGGAGTGCTACGGTGCACTCTATCAAGCTAAACAGAAACAACGAAAACCCAAAACTTTAGTGTGAACTGCTGACGCATGACCGTACCAAAATACAGAACTTATTTCATCAGCCAATAGGAGTGTGTCTTTCTAGTAAACACTGGAGGGTTCAAAGATATTTTTTTCTGTCTTTACTTCCCATAAAAGCAAAATGCTGACATAAGTTTGCCAGTAGATACAATGCACATGTACCACTGCCTGTCCCACTTCTGTTAAGCTGCTTTTTTTTTCTTACACATGCAGTGCAGCTGTAAACAACTTCTTCTATTTATTACCTGATGGACATGTGTGTGAGAATGCAAATGTCTGACTCAGTAGGATCAAACAAACCGTCTTTAACCTGACAGTTTCCTAACGAGTCCACATGATGTGAGATTTCACTGAAACAAAAACTTTTAGACTTTTTCACCTATGTTTTCCAGAGTTCTCGTTTGAGAACAGCGTTAGAGTTTAAAGAAAAGTGGACATGCGCTTATATTCATATGTAGGCAAATAAGTACACAGAGTGACAATGAGACATGCGTATTCTTACACAGCTACACCCTTATGGGAACAAAGGTCAGCAGTAATGCAGAAGAGTCATGCACTCTAACTGCACTTCGCAGACAGTACAAACAGATGGGGCATTTCCCTCTCCAGTGGGATCTTAAAAGTTGACGTCATAGTGAAAGCTGGGCACTTTTGGACATGTTGCTGTAAGAGACGTGTACAAAGTAATGAGCAGAAGCTTCCTCACTGTGTTCAGTGTGACGGCTACACTGGCCTCTGCACAGAACCTTGGCGAAAGAGGACAGGTCGATTATAACGTCAGACCTGGCTCCACTTTAGCAGCATTACAATCAAACGTTGTCCATTCTGATAGGCAAATACTTCAAAGCATACATAACCAGCATAATATGGAGCAGTGTTTAGTTTGTAGCACAGGGCACACAAAGCTGAAAGGGAGATAACTGCTCCTGTGATCTTGTCAGGCTCATAAGAGTGTAAAACTAAACTGCGGTACCTTGGCAATTAATAACGCCTCAAACTGAACTTGATCTCGGACACTGTTTGTGCGGCCTTCACCTTACGTGGGTTTGAAATAATGCTGTTGTTGTTCTGAATGCATCCATTCTCATCCCACAGCATCCAGTGAGGATTTAGTGGTGGATTTGAGGGGGGAAAAGAGAGAGGTTTGGGGTCATGGCAAATTCTTAACTAGGTTTGTAGGCAAAAGGCCATGGATGAATACTCCCACACAAGTCCAGTCTGTCTTTAAAGGCCATGTATAGAAAGCCTTTGGTGTCAGGTCTCAAGATACGGGACAAAATGGCACCGGGCATGAGGACGGGCTGAGTGTTGACGAGTCTCTCTGCGCCCGTCAGAGATTTAAGTGTAGGTTTTGATCCTTTCAGCCCACGAGCAGGTTATTATCCGCTTCTATCTGCTAAAGACGGCTTGATTGCACTGGTTTATTTGAATATTTCTGAGTGACCCTAATTGGGAGCTGCTTTACTTGGTTTCAGAGTTTGCAAGCTTTTTTTTTTTCTTCCCTTCTTTACACATGACTGCCAGCTAATCTGTGAGTTAATGGTTCTACAGGTCTGGGGGGATTGTGGAGTAAAGTTACTGACCAACACAGTTTTCCATTCAGTCATCATGAACAGTTGCCGCACACGTATAATTAGATTGCTGTCAAATACAGAGAAGTGACTTATGACATCTTTCTGATGGTGTGAAATGGCAGATATGTTGAGTGGCTTTGATCGTACACGTTTCCATGTTGTGCAAGGCTTCAGGCCTGCTGTTAGTTTGAGGAAATTATTTGTGTGTTCCACACGAGTGCAACACCACTTTAGTGTTTAATAACGGGATAAATGCATGCTTATTACATTACATGTTAGAATGTATTTTTGTGTTTAAACTACCCGATGTTAAAATATCACATGAGTGCCGTTTGAAATAGGTTTTGGTACAAGTCATCTTGTTAACAGTTTTGCACGGTTTGTCCACTTCCCTAAACATGATCACTCAATTGTCTGATTTCCTGTTTTACAGTGCTCTCCCTCTATTCATTAAGCCACGTCTTCTGACCCAATAATATAGCTAGAAATACTGGTATGATTCAGGTCTGTCAGCTCGTCCTTCGTTTCTTTGTTTGGATGGTTGCACATTAGTATGCCGGATCTTCCACACATTATAGAGCCGAGCTATAAATTTGAAGTTAAAGTATAAAGTTGAGATATTTCCTCATTGGGTCGTTGGGAGAAAATGTAAAACCAACCAAACTAGATTTGGAAGTGGCGCTAGAGGTTTTATTGAGCTTTCGTGAGATTTATTTATGCAAGTCGTTATTCTCAAAGGACCTGGGACAAAGAAATAAAGCACAATAGGAGATAAAGCACTTGCCCACCTCCAGCCAGATGAACTGTCATTTCTTCCTTCATACCTCCTTTGGCAAGTGTGTTTCAGTGCTGGGTTAATCATTGAGCATCCTTCTGACATTTATTGTGATTGAGACTAGTGCAATGTCAGTTGAAAACACGCTTGTTTGGATCAGACTGATTGGAGTTCATCGAATTAGTGAATGATTGAAGGCCGTCGACCATGTCTGGCATTGCTGTGAGTCTTGACAGCAGTGGATGGATATGAGCTTGACAACTGACAGGTTAAACCATATTAGACAGTTATTTTTGACAGTTTTTAATAGTTTCTAACCTATTCAAGCTCCTTTTGTGTTTAAAAACAGTTTAAAAGTATCCCGCTGAAGAGATGTGACTGTAGCGCAGATTTTTGTAAACCAACACATCTTATGGATAATTTAATACTTTTACCTGTGGAAACCATACTCAACATGAACTTCATGGGGTTCTCAGCAATGTACCTACAAAGCATGAGCTGGAGCAGATGTGGAGCTCTCCAGGTTTAGGTAGTCAATCGCCTTTCCTCTGTTAATTATTGTTTATTTATATCATTGATGTTTATTGATGGAAATTGTAACACACTGTTAGTCTGTTTTGTTTTATTTATTTGTTAAAGCTGATCCTTTTCAGGGTTGGAATTCAGCTGACATTGTTCAGTCCTTTGTCCTGGTAGACACCAGGTTACTTCTAGTTAGTGAGTGGAAAACGAAACCCGTGTACCATGTGACGCATAGCAGTTCATTCATCGATATCAGTTTATTTATTTTATACGAATGATTAATATAACTTGAACTTTTGCATTTCATCAGCAGTAGTTTCTATTTTAGTTTGGCCTTTGTAAACGCCACAAGAACTGAAACAGTGATGCTTGCAGATTCAAAATCCCGTTGAGCGTCACAACAGCAAACATGAAGGAAATATAAGTAGAGCTGAGCAGTTTGCCGCTTTTCACTCGATAGCTTAGGCGTATGAAAGAAGGCAAGAATGTCCCACCGAGCTGGTGAGCTGGAAATGTAATATAGATGAGAAAGAAGCACTGAATGCGTGAGTGTGTTGACTCGATCCGTGTTCACCTTTTTTTCCCCATGTCTTCATTCATGCTCTTTTTGGATGAGTCATCGTGCAAAGAAGCTATAGGACATATGTATGTACACACAAGTTGCTGTAATGTCCAGGAAGCCATAAACCATGTCTCTCTCCCTCCCTACCAGAGCCATCACTAGGCAGATGAACAGAGAGACAAAGCTGGCCAGGGCCTTAGCAACAGAGAACCTGCCTTACACACACAAGCGTTTACTTCCTCACACTCGGATTTGCTCCTGCCTATACACACACGAGAGCACAAGCAGTCTCTCGTTTTCCCCTTACAACTGGGTACGTTTAGTTAGTCAACTGCAAGTGCATTTTTATCATTTATACCAGAAGGTCGGGGTGTAGATGCTACAGATTCAGTGCTCAGCCTGGCTGTGTGTGTATGTTTTGTTTCTTGAGAGAACAGGGTAAAACAGGCCCTACCAGTTGAGCAGAGTGGTAGGTGTGGCGGCTAACTGTAGATGTGCGATTTGAAGAGCCTGACGTCATTTAGGTGAAGGTGTGGGTTTCTTTCACTGCTTCGATGTAATTCAGTCACTTGATATCAGTTTGCTGTGAATACTTGGAGTTCTTCCTGTGATCCACTGTGCCTGGTTTGTGTCAAGGAAAAGTTTAAAAATGAGCGCATCATTAAATTGTCCAATTTTTTATTATTAACTTCTTCATAATTGTTTCCTGAA
This sequence comes from Pelvicachromis taeniatus, assembly GCA_015108175.1. Taxonomy (NCBI): domain Eukaryota; kingdom Metazoa; phylum Chordata; class Actinopteri; order Cichliformes; family Cichlidae; genus Pelvicachromis; species Pelvicachromis taeniatus. The sequence goes on from VURO01009797.1 coordinate 61,891, forward strand.
GTAAAGCTTTTTATGTAGTTTGACATTTACAAAAAAAAACTCATCAATCCAAGTTTCAGTTTAAACGAGGGCTTTCAAGCATGCATCCAAAATGCTATTGTTTTTTTGAACTCTTGACTGCATTCATGCCGTTGTGATGCAGCTCAGTATCCAAAACATATTTCCCAAGGCTGAGACGGGCTGTGCCGGAACTTGATTTGCCTACTTAACTGCCTTGGAAAGTGGTTTTAGTTGCCCAGCTTAATTTTTAACTTCATGCTGTATTCACCTCTTTAACAGAGTATTTATTTGTGATGATTAAGTCTACACTACAGGTACATTGTTACCACAAAGCCATCTGAAACCCTACACTGTAACCTGTGCCATAACCTGATGGGCACTTCCCTAGAATTGTGACTGTTGTGGCAGGCCACACAGGTTTAAATGCTGGGAACGGCATCAGGCACTCGCGCAGGCTATGCTACAGTCTTAGAGAGACGTCATCTCTGCTTAGGGCTGGGTACTGTGGCCAGAAGTCATTCCTGTACAAGGACAGGAGTGGAAGTGAAACAGCAGCCAGTATCCAAATAAAAACTTTGAAAGTCCTTCAGAAAACCTGGAGAACTATAATAATGTAAGTTTAACTGTCACTGGGCACACTCAGTTGGGGATAGTTCAAAGGTTTTGGAGTTGGCCTGTATGAGGTTCTGATCCAGTGTTTCCAAAAACTGATTTAACTCTGTACGCTGGCAAGCGTCATGGAGTACTGACCAGCACAGAAGCCAGGTGATCTACAAATGGATTTTAGTAACCTACAAAAAACCCCAATCTCTCTAAGTGTATGCTATATTAAGAACATTTTTAGGCCTTTACTTTCAATCAAAAACCCTTTATGGACTGTCATCAAAGCAAACTCAATCCACACAGTAATTTTACCTTGCATGGTGAGGGCGTTTGCTGCTCTGTCTACAGCCTGCATTGGTTATGATTTCAGTTTAATTGGTTTGTTTGGATCTGCAAGTTGGAATTACTTTTTGTAAGAGTGATTGTTTGAAAATGAATCCCCACACAACTAACTTTGTCGACTTTTGCCACATTTTGCATTTGTAGCAGTTGGTTAACATGTACCGTCAGACTTTGTTACTTATTTGTGTGTCGTCAGTATTGCAGTAGAGCTTTGAGAATGGGCAAGTAAATGTGTTACAGGGTTGTCAGAGAGCTTCTGTGTTTGAAGTGATGTGGTCGGTTATGGTGAAAACCCCTGCTTCATCTGCATGTAACACACATGTAACCTTTAGCTTTTTCACCCTGGGAGAGCTACACAGACCTGTTTACTCTGGTGGCTCGCACACAGTGCTCACACCCAGTGTTACATAGCAGCAGGAGGAGGGCACACAAGGAAGTGTTATGCTGTGTGTCCCAACTGTGACAGCAGTAGTGCAAACACAAGCTCTGAACTGATTTGACATGTACACACACATTCACTTATCTAGGGAGTTTCAGTGTGAGAGAGAACGCACAACACTACATTGACAGCAAACTGAGATCGAGCGTGACACCACCTTGTTAAAGTAAGGGCCTCTCAAAGATTTACTTGGCCTCATGCGTGGTGTCAAGTTTGTTAGGCTAGTGTGGTTATATAGTAGCTGCACTGTACATTACATGTTAGCCATAACCAGTGTAGTAACATTACAATCGCTTTTTGTCCTGAATCCTTTTCCTTTTTTTTTCTTTTCTTTTTTTTTAATAAATCAAATGAACTGTACGTTTTTTAGATCACCTATTAAGTAAGGCTTTTCTTTTTTCAGACGCTAACATCATCATTCTGCAAAAGTCTCTCATTCAGACATGGCTCGCTTATTTTCCTCGTGACTTTATTGAGGCATATCACATCAGTGATTTGTGTCTCTGTGAGCTCTGTGCGGGCTGACAGGCTCGGAGATACAGACCCCTATTCTGGAATTTGAACTGCAAAAATTCATTCAAATATTAAATATTGTGTATATGTGAATATAGGACATTGTGTGTGCATGAGGTAAGACTGCTGCTTTGAAAGTTTTACGTAAACGCTCCAGTCATTGACTGTGACAAAACCGTGGCCAGACTGCTCATTCAGGCATAAAGCATACGGATTCTGTCAGACGAATATTAAGAAATGAAATGTTTATACTGTCCATGGTCTGAAAGCTGAGCAGAAAGCACTCTGTTAAATCCCAGACTCACCCAGGGGCTTTAGCAGTAGTTTATTACAGAGTAGCCAACCCTCGTGTGTGTGTGTGTGTGACACGCCTTTGCATCGTCAAGTGCCACATTTCAGCACCAGATCATGCCCTCCAGTATCTGACCGATCGACCACTTGAATTAACTTTTATTTCCATTAGCGATGTCCCCACAGCAACAGGGAAGCCAGTCTGTTTAGAATGAGAATTGTCCGCAGCTAACGTTAAATCTATTTGCAGATCTCCAATTTTCTGAACTCACAGCAACTGTATTTGGAACAAAATTTACAAAAAGCTGTTTTTTTTGTATATTCCTTTTTTTTTTTTTTTTTTTTTTTTTTTTCACCCCCCA
>VURO01009797.1:64462-74521 GCA_015108175.1 Pelvicachromis taeniatus
AGACTAATTTCCAGGCTATTATTCTAACCCACTTCCTCGCTAAAGCCCTGATTTTCTAACAAAGAAGCTGTCTGATAAAATTCCAGGTCCAGTTCACTGAACGCCAGATGTTCAGAAGCCTTGGTTGACGAGGATGAGTGTAAAATGTAACTCTTACACCTATACAGCTGTTTATTTTTCCCTGTAACTAATGCATAGGCTGATAGCGAAGGCCCACAGCTCCTTGCGTTTTATCATGTAGAATGTGTTTAATCTATTTTGTAGTATTCACAAATAACCCAACCAAGATTGATTGCTGGCTGGTTGCCTTTGAATACCAAAGCCCCATTCTGAGCCAGGAAAAAGCCTAACTATGGTGATTAGATAATAACAGCGTGTTCTGTTCAGATGGATTTTTTTCTGACACTTCTGACAGTTATGATACACAAAATATTGCTATCTAAGGACAATAAACCCTCTCTGTCACGTACACTTTTTATGTGCTTTGATCTTGGGTTGAAGAAAAGAATTACGGGAAGCAAGAGAGCACAACCGGTAATAAACGAAGTATGAAGAAGAAACCAGCATTAAGATAGATGGCAGGATTTAGGAAGTGACGAATCTCCATGGCAACACAGACATCATGATTTCAGCTTGGTGTGTGTGTGTGTGTGTGTGTGTGTGTGTGTGTGTATTCCCTCTCACTCATAAAGTAGATGTAATGCAGCTTCTGTCTGTAATTGTTCTGTGTGCAATAAAGTAAGTTTGAACATTGAGTCCAAATGTTGTTGGAGGATTGAATCCTTGATGAAATAGGTAATATGGGGACAATAAAAACTTTACTAATTGTTTTTACTAGAAATGTGCACTAGTCAGCTAGACATGTAACATTGCTGCCTTAGCTAGTCAGAACCAGAAATGCTGATTAAACTAAATATTCTTTTTTGTCATGAATGTCAGCTGCTGGTTCTAAGATGCTCTGCAGCAGCCTCCTATTGACTGGAGCTGCTTTTCTGCCTGGTCGAAAGTTATGACGGATTACCGTATGTATGTTTTATGTAGCCCGTGTCAGAGTAAGTTGACATGACTGCTTGATAGAAGCATTGCATAATTATATTCATACTGCAAGGGAAGAACGCTGCTGGTGCTAGCATTTAGACAAACCCTTAGCGAACTGATCTGGTATATCCATGGGTGATGTTATGCATGCCAAAAAGTGCTTATAAGAATATGATCAACCTTTTCAAATGGCACATGAATGGGAACCAGCAGCTAGTTCCAGCTGCTTATTCACAAGACTCCTGTGTCGATGCCATGAAAAACAAACTGTTCGTTGAGTATCACCTGTAGCTAGGGCTGCAACTAAAGATTATTTTGGATATTTGAATAATGTACAAATGGGAAAACTAAAAAAGTTTCGAAAGTTTAAAGATGATTCAGTTCACGAGTTCACGATTGCGGTGGACGTGCTAAAGATGCTATCTCTGTCATCACTCCAGCTATTTGTAGCTATTCCTGTTTAATTATTTGCTATCACATTTCACTCATTAGCTAACAAAACTGAAAGGTGTTTGCTTAGCAAACAGCATTCTGAGAAATTTCCTAAAGCTAAGCTAACATGAAGATTACTGTAAACATTAACGTAAACTAATTTAAACCGGCGTCACAGCTCCAGGGTGCCCTTGTTTTAAATGCTCTTGCACTGCAGTGATGCAGTCGTGGAAGGAAAGGGCCACCTCGCATAGTCTGCTTTAACTTTGTTGTTTTCTGTCAAATGCTTTAACATTAAAAATAAATAAATAAATAAGAATCTCGTTTTTACTTTCTTTTGTCTTCCCGTCTTGCTGTGTTCTTTTTCATTAGCTTTGCGTGCAGTCTTGGCAAACAATATAGGCATTACTGCCCCCATAGCTTCCTGTAGTGTATTGCAGTTACTAAAACACATTGACGTGGTTTTAGAATATGACTCGTCGACGATAAAATTTAGCAGTGACGTCATCGATTATGCCTACAAATCGTTGCAGCCCTACCGGTAGCACATTAACTTGCTGCACAGCTTTCAAGGATATTAGTGGTGAGCAACTGGGGCCAGAAAAATATAGCTTAATAACTTTTTGTTTCTTTTTAAAGAAGCATGGCCACACTTGATTAAGCCCAATTTAATATTTATTAAATAAGTTTAAGTTAGACAAGTGTATTTAAGGAGGACTCCGCTCATTAACTACACAGCTTGCTGCCACATTACAGCAAGAGGTTTGTTACAGACCACCTCAGATTTCCTCGGCCCCTCACATGGTAAATTGGCTATTCGAAGGCAGCTTACAAGCCTGTTAGTAAGATCACATGTAGCTGACACTTCAGCAGCTCTTTTAATGAAGTCTGAAAATCTGGCTGGGCTTGAAGATTTTCCATTTTTTCTTGTTTGGATGTTACAGGCTTCCAATTACAGCCGAGTATCGTGTAAATGGTCTTTAAAATTGAAGAAAAGTGAAAATTCTTAGTTATGATTTGATTTAAATCTGGATTTAATTAACTTAAACTATAAAGTGATATCATTACTGCTGTGTTGAAATGATCTAGCTCCATGCCCTCTTTATAATTCAGCTTTATTTTTTGATTAATTGTCAGCTTTTTTTTTCTTCATTTGTATGGGTTATATTCATTACAAATGCATGAGGGAGTAATGACACCTAGAAACCACGGTTCAGTATAAACTTGCCATGCTTTGTGTATTTCTCAGTTAAATCACTTGAACGCGCCATACTGTCAATAAGAAAATACTCCGAGCTGTTTATTCTTGGCTGCAAATTAAATAAAAGTGCATTGTACATACAAGGAGCAGAAATGATTCATTAAAGCCAGCAGTGAAGTAGCACTGGTGTTCTACTTTTGTTAACACTGAGGACACGGCTCATTGTGTGGGACAGCTGATTGTCTCCCTGCTTATTATCAGCTGATTTGTAGGTTTTTGCTCAAGGTGTACTGTCAAATAGGAAACTGTCACCTCATTACTCATACACATAAAAAAATTAAAATGTTGTTTATCAGTTACTTTTCAGTCTGAAGTGCTACAGTGCACAGTGTTGTTTCGAGCTTGGTCCGAGCCTTCAACGACAAACTGAAGTTGTCTTTAGACAAGAACGGAAAGAGTCGCAAATTTGTAGTTAATCATTTCAAATGAGGGGGAACATTGCGAGAATGTTTAATTGTTAACAGCAGTTTGGGATGTAGCATTTAAAAATGCAATTTGGAAAGAAAAACAGCATCTAATAGTAGCTGCCAGTGTACCATGTTGGTTGTTGCCAACATTGGCAACAAAGTAGCCAGATTTTAATTTTGTGTAATTGGTTAGTTGACATGTCTTTGTCATAATGCCGCTTTTTTCTGAAATTAAACTGTTTGTTACATTATATAAAGATGTATTTAAAATGATCCTTCTATCCTTATTTCAGACGGTTTCTCTTATAACTACTAATGACATTTCAGTTGTGATTACAATTGAATGCATGCTTAACACTTAATCAGTTTAATAGTTGATAATTAACTGGCGCCTGGTAGTAGTAAACTGGAAAGAATGAACTGTGTCTGTTTCTCTTAATGTGCTACAAGTTTTGTTTTTTTTGTTTTTAAATCTCACCGTAGCCCAGTTTGTAATGATCGTTTTTCTTGGTGTGTTTTAAGTTTACCTATTTGGGGGGGTTAAACTTCACATTAGCTCTCTGTTGTTGAGGTCAGTTGACAAATGCAGGCAAACCCAGGCAAATCTCACATTTGGTTTCGCCTGTCTTACTATTGGTGCATAACGCATACTTCTTGTGCAGTTCTCCCTTACTTTTGTAACTGCACTGTTGTATTTAAAAGAAAAAAAGCTGTATCTGACTGCCTTCCTCCCAGAACTCAGATTAGTAAAGGTCAGTGATTGGAAGTCAAAACACAGGCAGTACTGCCTTGGATTAGCTTGACTGCTTTGCCTGTATGTCTGTGTTGTGGTCATGTGCAAATGCTTGTGTTTACAGAGTGACAGCAAGTGGATTTAAGCTACAAACATTTTGTCAGTGACTTTTCATCTTGAGCGTGTGCTGTGAGGAGTGTTTTAGATGGACTGCGTCTGAACGCTATACTGCCATTATATTTATGTTTCAGAACAGGGCTGTCCTCACTGGAGACTAGTTGATACGGTATCCAAAAAAGTGTGGCTCTGAAGTTTACGGGTGGCTGGTCCTTTATTTTATTGTTCTACAGATGTGTAGCAGGTTGGTAAACCTTACAGTCCATATATGGACATTTTGTTTTTTTGTTTTTCATGTCAGTAAGTATGAATCTCCAAGTATTGTATTGGATCAGAAACACATATTTGGTCCACAGACAGTTAGTAGTCACCATGGCAACCAGGAAAGTGAAGTTTTTAAAAAGTGACAGCCGTTGTATATTTTAACCCAAGCTGTTTTTTGTTTTTTGTTTTTTTTAAATAAATAAACCCAACCCAGCAGCTTTTGATGCCTAAGCAACTTGTTTTTCACATTCACACCTAAACATGTCCTCTGCAGTCCATAAACATAAAAAAATTTGTTTTAGGCTAATTCCTAAACTTTAACCAGTCAACAGCAGATGTGAGGTTTTAATGACCTGAATTATGGTCTCTGGTATGACAACAATCTCCACCACCAGAACCTCCAAATGGTGCAAATGCTGACAGCGATGGCTTGTGTTGTGTGGTTTTGCGTGCACGGGCCGAAAGTAAATGTTGGTAAATCTTTCTTGCGGAGCATGGGGTGGGGGCAAATTTCTGTCCTTAATTTAACATTAGATTTAGGTAGATTTGTTGGGATTTTTGTCACCCAATTTGCTCTTTCCCCTGAGAATAGGATGAACTTTGTATTCCAATGATCTTGGCGGACATGAAAATTTAGATTACGCTGAGTCCTTGTGTGGCTAAACTCTTGTCTAAACTGTATATTACCAGTTCCACGTTGGTATTCATGAGTCAGAATCAACTTCAGAGAGTAATACGAGTAGAAAACAATGATGTCACTTATTGTCCTCGGACACGTCTATAATTAAAACTGGTGTGTGTGTGTGTGTGTGTGTGTGTGTGTGTGTGTGTGTGTGTGTGTGTGTGTGTGTGTGTATACTGAGGGAGGGGGTTTGCATGGTCTGCAGCTGCCCAAAAATAAAGAAAGAATCAGAAGACAAAAATAGTCAGACATGAAAGAGGATAGGAGAGAAGGAAGACTAAAGAGCGGAGGGGTGTAGGAAGGAAACACGCTTGAATTGTAAAGACCAGTATTTGCCCTCAGAACTAGTCAGTACGTGCTGTCCCAGGAGGAATCTCCTCTGATTGTAGGTGTTTAGAACAGCCACAGTCCAGTGGCCGAGTGAAAAGTCAGTTATCGCAGAGTCAGTGGGGATGTGATACTGTTTGAAAAGCCAAGCTTATTGTGCACATTCATTATAGTGCACGCTCATTATATCTAGACTCAATAGTTCACATGAAAAGGTCACAATTACAGTAAACAGGCAAAGAGAAGGAGTACTAGATGAAGTGGTTCAATGCCCCCGCACTCTCTTTTCTTCTGGGTGTGAATTTCAGATGGTGTTGCTATCAGAAGTAAAGTTTCATACTTTACACTCGGTTAGTCCGTTTTCTTTAAATATGTTTTAATGTTCTTCTGACTTCTGTCTTTTTTTTTTTTTCTTTTAATGCTTCATATCAAATGGCGTGGCGACAGCAGGCAGGCATTAGCCTTTTGAAATGTCTCTCACATTTACATTCGGTAAAATACAGAATGCACGGGAATTGTTTGTTCAAACTGTTAGTGAAGGTTGTGCCTGTGACAATGACAATAAAGACATTCAATTCTATTCAGTCATTAATATTAATTAACTAGTGTTAATTAAAACATTAAAAAATAGAAGCATCTTCACAACTCCTAAAGATTGTTCAGAGTTGCTCGTTCACATGTGGCTATTGTTCATTAACCTTGTTGTCACCTGAAATACTGCGTGGGCTGTCCCTGGGGTCTAAAATGCTGTTAGGGACAGTCGCACTGTGGTAGGGAGCTGGCAGTGTAACATCCAGCAACCGGGTGTTTCTAAGAGTTCAAAATTGGCTTAAAGAGTGGGAAAACTCCTTAATGACGAATTGTCCAGTCTCATCTAGATTTTCCTCTTCTTCTAGCAGGAAACTAAAGAATTCACACTCCCACAGACTAAACTTGTCTTTTAGTTTCAAAGTTGCCACCAAATGGCGCGAATGACTCCTGCTGCTGTCGCTCTGGCACACGCAAATAGACATTTCCTGTACTGCTCAGCAATCGTGATTACAAACTGTTCCCAAATTTACACTGTCACTGTATTGACCCCAAAACGTGCACAGCTGAACAGTGGCACTGCTGTGCTGCACCTGTGCTCTAGATGCAGTTTCCTCTGGATTCACAGAGCTATTCCTCTTCATCTCCTCTGTCGCTGCATCTTCTTAAGTGTATCTATAATGGCAGATTGTGGAAATTCCAAGTTGCAGGTTCTTCCAGCATCTTCTCATGAAATGCTTCTGGATTTTATTTCTAGGAGCCCAGATTATTCATGTGTGAGGGAATGACTAGAGGTTTCTGAATGATGTAATGCTACAAAAAACAACCCGCAAACACGCTGCGTTGCTATAACTGTAATGCAAGTAAACATAAAAATGTAAATACCAGCGACGCGTGGAAGATTACTGAAGTTCGGTTAGTTGACATAACCTGATGCACTTCCTCGTGGTAGCTGCAGAGCTGTGGTTAGGCCGTTATAACCACATTAGGGAACATGTAGGATGGGGGTTAAATTGTTCTTAATAAGAGACATGTGACAGGAAGAAGACAGAAAACAGACAAAACATCTGAAACAACCATATCCATCCACAACACAAGGTTAGTCATTCTACGTTGCCGTGTGATAAAGTCCTGATCCTAAGATTAGCGTCCGCACTGAAATCTTAGATTGCTTCATAGCGTTTCTTTTCTGAAGCGTTCAAATACTTGACGCATGGAACATCATATCATCTGTTTTTCTCTCTGTGCGGCTGGAGAGTCTGAGGCTGACAACAGAACAGTTTTTGGTTCACTGAAAATGACTCGACTTTTCCCACGATTTACGGTGTCTCCATCGCCACTCGTTTTTTGTAATGCGGTCTGTTTGTGTGCAGTTGTCTTTATTTATGTAACACAGAATGGTTGATTTATTTTCTTAGTCATTGTTGACAGCGACAGCTTCACCTGTCAGTCTGGCTGGTGCTGTCACTTCAGTCATATCCACTGCGGTGAAGTTAAAGCGCACATCACTGATGCCTACAAACAGTTCAGCCATGAAAACGTACCGTTTTTTTGTGTAGCTGAAAGAGAAAAAGCCATGATGTGATTTTCTATGTACGCATGTATTATTCCAGTATAAGAGAAGCACCTCAATACATTTATTTTATGTCATATATTGGAATGTTTGTAATTACAGCCCAACTGTTGTAGAAATCAGCTTTGCACGGTCAGATTGGGCCTCATTATCTCAAGTAGTGCCCACAGTGGACAGTTTGTCTGTCTCCCTCTCCCACATGTTCCAAAAATAAAAATCATTTTTGATTCGCCCCTTAAATAAGTGCACATAAGCCCCTTCTCTGGTCCTCTGGGCTTAATGTAGCTGTCATTTGTTTTTTTTTGTTTTTTTTAATCTCCATTCCCCTGATTGTGTTGGAGCTTAATCTGGCCTATTACATGTTATGCAGGTCTGCACTGTCAGGATGAAGATGCTTGAGCACGTGTGTGTGGGGGTTTGTTGGGATGCAGACGTTAGATCATACCATCTTTAGCAAGGGAACACGCAAACATAGTGAAGTAGTCGTGGTTATCTTTCTTTCCCGTGGCTCAAGATTTGCTAACGGTGAAGATGGTGTTGATAAATATGTGGTCTGAGGGTATTTTGCAACCCAACGACAGCTTTTCATTCGCACAAGCCAGGGGGAGTTAATTGGGTGAATAAAATGACCGGTCAGTGGGAGACAACAAAAAGGGTCAGATTGTACTAACATCTTTACTCTTTACCAGCAGTGTGAATTTCACCTGATGCTTTCTTCCGTTGGTATCAAATCTGAGAGATGTGTGCAACTCACACCCTCACCTTTGTGAGTATTCTAGTGTGTGTGTGTGTGAGTGAGAAAGAGACTCATCACCCTGGAGCCAGCCGTTCTCTCCTCTGACCCTGATCCCTGTCACCTGTCTGCTCAGATCACACACACAGACACGCATTTCTGTGACCCTTTCCTGGAGTTGAAATCCAATCGCAGTTGCCATCCATGCAAAACTTGCCAGCACAGCAGGGTTTTGTGTTTCTTGTCCTTTTTTTTTGTTTGTTTGTTGGAGTGTATGCGTTTTATTCGAACATCCTACCGTCTACTTTGAGCTGAGCGAAGGCTCTCTGCGACTACGTTAAAGGACTTACAATAACCTTTCACTGAGTCGTGCAAAGACCTTAAGTGATGTCTAACCGGTTTTCCATAAAAGCCCAGCAGCTGAGTTAAACGGTAGTAAACGAAATATACAAAATATCAAATGTTGAAATTCAGAAATGTCTTTTTTCTTTTCTTTTAAAAAAACAAAACAAAACAGTTTTTACCAGCCATACACAAATCAAACAGGAGCAACTTTTAATAATATGTAAACAACCTTGAGAAATCTCTGTAAGGAACAAGTCCGAAAACCTAATATTAGATGATCTTGTGGCACTGCACTAAAAACTGATGTTTCTGTAGTGGAACTTTATGTCAGGAAAAAAAAGATTCCCATTAGAGTGATAGAGCCGTAGGTGATTTCTTGCGTTGACACCATCACTCACTTATAGTAAATTGACTTAAAGTGAAATAACCTAGAATGAGTTTTTAACAACTTTCTGTATGGTTAGTATCATTATTACATCCTGATTGTAAATAAGGTTAGTAAGTTGTTAAAGCAGGCCATATAAATGTCTCATGAATTACATCTTTATGAATGGATCAGTATTTATTTACTGGTTTCCTGCTTAGAATGAGTAAGTGCAATGAAAAGGACAAAATCTAATCTAATGGTCTGGGCGCTGAGGTGGCCTCCCACATGTTGACTGGGAAAAATATTTGGCTTTGGGGGGGAAAAAAATTCAACCTACTGATTAAGAAAAATCTTGATACTTAAAAACAGGGCCAGCGTTTCTAGATCTAGCATGTCTAGATTATAACCAGCCTCTAAGGGTCCGCTTGTTCTATGACGTGAACTTGAGACAGTGAGTGCAAGGGTTTGTGTTGTGGGGATATCCGCGTACCTGCTAATTTTTTGTGACTTTACAACGCACCAACGTCACCCCAGGCAACAGACTTGAAGCAAACTTCTTTGAAGTACAACAGGAATGACTACTCGGCCGACACGTCTCCAGCTGCCTGTGACCACAACAGAGGATAATTAAGGCTTAAGCCCACAGTGGTAGCGCCTATTCTCAGTACATAAGAGAACCAGTTTATCAGACTGTTAGCTTAGCTTTTGAGTTCAGCAGTTCTCTGACGTCTACACGTGCCTAAATAATAAGCACTATCATAATGTAGCAGAGACTACAGGGAAAATGGTGAATTTGAATCTTAAATATTAAAAACGGTGTAACGTGAACAGTTGGCAGAAGAACTGGTAAGCTATACAAGTTTTAATAAAAAAGAAAAAAAAAAGAAGTTTCCATTTCTTGCTGTATTTTTAATCAGCATTCACTTCCCAGCTATTTACAGATTTTCTTACATCTGAAGCAACAGATGTGGTATTTTCTCTATAGTGGTGTCGGATGAGGATGTTTCCAATTACATCTTTAGGTTTAAAATGCTTTATTACTGTCTTCTTCCAAAAGTTTGCAGAAAAACCTGTGTATTTGTGTGATACTTATTATATTTCACTGGGTAATTGTTATATAATCACTGACCCAAATGCTTTGAAGATTCAGAAGATTGTCTTTTTACTTATGTTGCCTACTTTTTTTTTTTTTTTTTTTTTTTTTTTTTTTTTTTTTTTTTTTTTTTTTTTTTTTTTTTTAAAAATTTTTTTT
>VURO01009798.1:7832-18380 GCA_015108175.1 Pelvicachromis taeniatus
AAACAGAAACAAAATTAAAAAAAAAAAAAAAAAAGCGTGCAGTGCCTGCTACCAAGCTGTTTGATAGTAACATGCATAAGCAGGACTTGCAAATTTTGCACGCAAATACATGCACACGCTGACTGCATTTATTTTCACACAATTAAACAGGTTAGTGGGAGAAAACATGCTTCTGTAATACCCCAGTTATACTGTAAAATAAAAGTACAAACATACACGGTGAAGAATTTGGTTTTTACCCAAGGCTGACATGCTAGGTTCACCTATCCATGCGGTTTAAAAATATCTGGATCTGCTATTGAAGGACTGGGAGCAAGTGTATGCGTAGATGCAGTATTGTCACACAAAATATTGATATGACTGTTATGTTTACCGCTTACTACAGGATTTTATTGGAGGAGGAAAAAAAGCTATTTGCAATATTTTCGAAAGCATCTTACTTTCCTTGAATAACCTCGAACATTTTTACAGTACTGTGTATGTAATGCAATTTTGTTTTTGCCTCAGTTTCCTTTCCCATTGTATGAATTTATGTTTTTAAAGATGCTCCATTGCACATGATTCTGGCGCTCCTGCCCACGAACCCCCACCAGGTGGTAGATCAGTGAAAATGGCCTCTAAAAATACCACCATGGTAATTTATATGGGCCACTTTACTAAACTAGCTGCTGTAATTGCTTCCACACTCTTCATACAGCTCTACACACAAACGCACAGCCACTTGCGAACACTAATAGACATGCGTGTGTAAACATGCTCTGCAGTACACAAATAAATATATTGTACATAATACACAAACAGCAGAAAAGTGGCTCTCTTGGAGATGCACATACTTAGTGGTGTTCACAATCAGCTCCCCAATTGCAACTGATGGGTGCAAATCAGGCTGCCACTTACCGCAGTCATTGGATCCATGAAGCCCTGACTCATAATCTGATTTCTCAAGCTCCCGCCATATCGACAGCCCCATTCTCGCCTTGAATCCACCATAATAGGTCTCCCTCGCATGATATAATGGCTTGATAGGCCTTAAAGACCCACTGGGAGAGCTGGCTTGCTTAATTTGAAATTCTATTTCTCTAACAGAGTCAAGGCATAACAAGAGAAGCAGGTTGTTTTTGGGTTGTGCTTTGGTATCAGTATCTGGAGGCGTTACTGTTTTGTTTTTAGGTGAGGGGTTTCCCCACTGAGCCACTAGTGGTTTTTTAAGAGCTTCGGCTGATTTCAATTTCACTAATGTTACATTCAAGGTCATCGTCTTGTGCACCTCTGGACGGGTTTCAGCATGGCTATTATTTTTAGATCTCTCAGTAGAAGTCATGTCATGTCCCCTTGCACTTGTGCCTCTGTGATTCACCTCCAATATGTCAAAAAAGGGCTATCCTTCAACTTGATTTTCATTTTGAAGCAGTGGAAGTAAAGATTGCATTTGAAAGGCCCAAAAGAATTCTTGCTTTTTCAGTGCATTCAAAGCTGGCAATAGATGGCAGGCTGGAACGTGCCATAATCAGATTGTTTATATTACTCAAATGTATAAAGGCTGATGCGGTATTGTCGTCGGCCTGTCGGACACCCAGGTTTGTGAATGCGATAATTCGAGAACAAGCCGAACAAGCTTCCAAATTAATACCATCTACTTTTCAGATTTGTACGTCTGCTAAAAAAGTTAGAATTTTGGTAACCTCGACCTCAAGATCAAAGGTCAAGATTTATGAAAAACGTATGTGTTTTCAGAACTTTTTGAGCACGTCTATTTGTGTCTGTCTATTTGAATCGAGGCATAGAGTACATTCTCTAAAGCAGTGATTTAATTTAACTTGAACTGAAGTATCTTATTGTGCTCGAGCATGCAGGAATGCTTTAAATTTATTCATAACAAAAGGGAAAATGATTATTAGAAGTTGCGCCATTCAGTTATGAAGGGAATAAACAAGCCGACAGAAAAATACTCAATCTCTCACAAGAAGCACCATAATGCCTCACAAAGCTGCGTCAGGCTTGATTTCATTTATATTCATACATTTATTTAGGAGCTTTGCATGGGGTAAGATACACGTGTTCATTTTCTGCCGCTGCCTCAGTATCCACCCTCCATCAGTCACATACTGCCAGCAGCTGAAAGGAGGAATCACAGGCACCTCTGTATAGGATTTTAATGAATTGTAGGTCCATTTTACGCACAGATGTTCGACATTTGTAACTGCTGCTGTATCGAGAGTGGAAAGTCACATTTTTAATCAAGTGAAATGCAAACAGAAAACATTGAAACCACAACAATGTCAAAAACTGGCCAGAGGCATGTGATGAGTGTAATTTGAAGAAAAATCTAATTCGATTGGAATTGCAAGTTGAACTCTAGTCCTCACTTGTTATCTCACATGTATTTCCTATCAGGAAGTCAGCTGGAGAGTCTGATGGAGACCATGAGAGCAGAAATCGCCACCCAGCCACCAGTGGAAGGATCCTACTCTCCACGCCGGGGAGACTACTGCATAGCAAAGTTTGCTGATGGCGAATGGTGAGCATGTGTTACAGACGTTAGCAGCCTCATAGCAACCTTAACATTTAGATGATTATCAACATTTTCGGGTCATTTCATGGCAAACAGGAAGGATTATGATGTCTCTCTCTTTTGACGCAAGGGTTATTAGCTGCTGTTCCTTCAGTATTATAAAACAAAATAATATTCAGTTTTGAGGCAGGGATATGAGTGATGCAGTGCATATATAAACAGTTCGATCTGTGTAGGTTTTCTTCTTTCAATGAATAATCACCCAATTTTGACAGCACCAGTTGGGAGTGTTACTGACCTTATTACGTGGATCAGGTGTCAGCTGATGTGATTGATGGTATCTGGTTTCTTCATCAGTGTCATCACATGATACAATGGAGGGCCAACTTATTGATGGGATTGTACCGCAATACTCGGTTATCAACAGATGCCCCGAGGGAAGAAAAAAAAGAACTTGATGGTGGCGTGTGATTTATCAGCACAGGAAAGAAACTCGAAACTAAACATTTTTTTATACATTTTGGTGAGGTACAATATGTGCTTGCACGCTGTAGTTATTTCCCTCACAGGAACACCTGACATTTCATTTTTACCTTGTCTCTATTTAAGCCTGCGTCGACTGCAGACACCCACAGGGTGTAATTAGCTCAATGCCACTGCTTTGGCCCTTCAGAATCAGCAGTAGCTTGGCAGTAGCACACATACACACCTCTTCATCATCTCCTCACTGGATGTTCGTAGTTTACAGATGGTTATGGGACAGATAGAAGTCACAGTGATCGAGGGAGGGAGAGGGAGTCTGTCAAGAAGGTGACGGTGAAAAAAGACCAGGAAACTGATTAAAAACCAAATGTTCCCCCAACCCAGGTGCTGTCCTTTCGTTCTTCCATCCCTCCTTCCATCTTCCTGTCCTGTTTTTCTGGGGAAGGGCTCAAGTTTACAGCGAGCCATCTGCTGTAAACCTTCTACTTTAACCTCTTTTTTGTGAAGAAGTTTGTTAGAAATCATACACCTAAAGGTGGCAAATATCTCATATCTTTGTCATTTTCTATTATTTTTCAGGAGGCTAATTACGTTGATGTTTGCATTGTTCTCTGTGTCCATATCGAAGTATTCCGTGACGCATGTGGAATGTCGGCTCCTTTCATTTGGGGAGTAATTAGAAATTTGTTGCCTTACAAGGCCTCTCAGAATACCGCAGAGTCAAAGTGAACGGAAAAGAGAGAGAATAAGAAAAACTGTTCATTAGTCACTCGCACTTTGTCTTTTGCTCTTCTCATTCCTTTTCTTTGTGCTCATTGCTGTTGTCTTCCTGTTAATCACTTATTCAGTTTTAACTTTGTTCTCTCGTTTCTGCCTTTGCCCATGTGGGCCTAATTATTTGACTTTTTCCTGCTGTCCTTGGTGTGCAGCCAATTTGTCTTCCTCACGCTCATTTGTTAAAGTTAAGAGTCAGCGATGGTCAGATGAAACGACACACTGAATCAAGTGTGAGGCAAAACAAGTTCTTATGTTGCGTCTGTATGAATTCACAGGAAGGATTTAGCCACTGTTAAGGCATTTTGTTGTTTTGTTTTCAGGGGGTTTTTTTTCCCTTTAATTTAACCCTGATTAGTATGTCCTTGTAATAACAAGTTTATTTTCATTCTGATTGTCAGATATGCTTGAAAATATAACCGTTACAAAGTGAAACCGCAGGGTTTTTTGATTAGCACTAATGCACTAAAGTTATTTGCTACAAGGCAAAAATAGGTTTAAATTTCTCTCTTTTATTGCATGGAGGCCCCCGTGCAATTCTCACAGCCCTGCTATGTCCTGATAGATCCCTTTTGTCCCACCTCACCCCGCCTCCTCTTCCACTCCTTTCCTCCGATCACAACAGACAGATCCTCCAACACATTCTCCCCAGGGAAATAAGCACAGAATCATTTACTCATCTCCTTTTCCTCTTGTGCCCTCTGTCTTCATCTGTTTCCCCTGTGCTCTATACTCTCTCTCTCTGCTCCCCGCTACCCCTTCCCTCTGTCTCTCTCTCAATTATTTTTTATTTTTTGCTGTTACAGGTACAGAGCCAGAGTGGAGAAAGTTGAGTCACCGGCCAAGGTCCATGTCTTCTACATTGACTATGGCAACGTGAGTAACTTTGTGACAATGAGTTTGACTGAGTGCGTGCGTGCGTGCGTGCGTGCGTGCGTGCGTGCGTGCGTGCGTGCGTGCGTGCGTGTGTGTGTGTGTGTGTTCTTGTCTTTGTCCCTTAATGATGCATTGTCATTATTAGAATCTAAAACAAAGTGCTTGTGTTCAGGGCTCAAAACATATGCACAGTAGCAGGCCAAACCCAACAGCCAGAAGGAGTTTAGTAACTGAAGAGGGATTTCTTTTCCATTATTATCCATCTATTCAGTCACCAGTTGTTTGCTTGTTCCCATGTTTATTCAGCTGGAGTTTTTTTTTTCCTCCTTTCTTTTGATGTGACTAAAGCAGACTGCTTTTATTCATGCTGTAACTATGACAAAAACAGAGCTGCCCCCATCTCTGAGGATTCTCATTCAGTGACTCCGTGATGACGAAGTCACTACATCCTCACAAATGCGTTACAATTGCGTCTCTGCCCACGTGCATACACATGCTTTTGCATCACCATACCACCAAGTGGCTCATTCAGCCAGCCCCCGCCCCTGCGACCACCCTGCGGAGCTTTCCCATGATGCAGTGGAGCGGCACAGTGTGTGACTGACCTCAGAGCAGGGGACACATCGAGGTTTGGTTGGCAGATGTGACGCATCCTGGCATGTTGCTGAAAGTGTGATTCTCCGAGGCTGACCCGGCACACAGAAAGGGGGAAAAAAAATCAAGCTACTATGTACCTCATTCTTTGTAGTTTTGCGTCATTTCAGTTTGAGTCGATCTGGCCTTGATTTTTTTTTATGGCGCAGGCTATTAGTTGATAATGTTGCCACCTCGCTCGGGAACAGGTCCAGTACCTGAATTATTATGTGATCATTAGAAAACACAGCAGAACACTTTTGGCATTTCATTTTTAAAGCCCGCATTCAAAGTGCTGTCAAACCTGAATATGGCGGCGATAAATCTTAACGTTTTAGCCATAATAAATGTTCAAGGTTTTCTCTGTCTAGACTGTACAGACCAGTGAACACATTAGCCTAAGATATGGGGGTCATTAAATTAACTCCCCACTTCTAACGGCCATATTTGTCTGACTTTCCAACACGGTGCAGCCTGTGGTGATCAGTGATTGGTTATTGCTTACGTGTGGCCTACCTGTGTGGATATATCAAGTTTATTGCTTCATAACATTGACATACAGTACATACTTTTGATTTTTATACATTAAAAAAAAAGTCAAAGTACAACACTGAACAATCTGTATTCTAAACGTGTATAAAACTGTTGTTTTTATGGACTTTTCTGTGACATTTTAAAGGGAACCTATTGTACTTAATTTCTGTCATAGATGTATTGTTTCATTAGTGGATGTTCATATTAAACATGGCCAAAGTTTCAAATAATGTACAAGCAGTCACTGTGAGCCAAAACCCCGGGCTTCAGACAACTTATTATTACTTTTTGCTTTGTATGATGGCGGTGAGAGCAGCTGCTCTTAATAAGGATCTCCCATGCACAGCTCTGGCCCCACCGACCCACTCTTCAAACCTTTTGTTTCTGAAGGCTAGCCAATTAGAGGAAAGCTGGTTTAAAGGCAGGGAGAAGAGAGGTAAAATGGCCTGTTTCACAATACTCCACTATAGGGGCATAGAGTAGAGTTCAAGAATAGAAAATATGGTGTTGGGAATGAACAGGACAGGTCCCATTTAATGTCAGTGCAAAACAAATGAATTCAACCTGAAATCTTAAGCACTTTAAAAACAAGCTGTAAAAGCCGTTGTGTTAAGATACGCAGTACTTTCTTTTGTTTTTGTGATTTGGTGTTGCAGCATTTGTTGGTGACAATCATTTTGACATGTATTGCTTTATGTACTCTTAGCTTGTAGCTACTGGTGTGGTGATTGCTAGGTGGCAAATGCAAGAACAAAGCCCTTAGGCAACAATATGGCATCTGTTCTTCTCTGGTGGTAAACTATCATGGTAACAGTTCACTATCTCAAAATGTGAAACTCACGAACAGTTTAAGATAAATCATCTTTACTGCTTGGAAATACTTTTGAGACTTCGCTGATACTGTAACTTACCTAATTTCTTTAAAAATGGAAATAAAACAAACACCATTTTTGTGTGATTGCTTAGATTGACAGCTTGAAATTAACCCGTGAAAAATGTTCTGTGTTGATTTTTATTTTTGTCCCTCCTTTTTAATTCAGAGAGAAGTTGTGTCATCCACCCGTCTGGCCCCCATACCTCCGGCCTTCAGCACCAGGACTCTGCCAGTACAGGCCACCGAGTATACCTTCGCCTTCATCCAGGTCCCCCAGGACGTAAGTGCACAGACGAGCGCGCGCGCCGAGCTGAGATATGTGTCGCAGCTGAAAGCTTCAAAATTAACTTTGAGATATCGGCTTCTTCAGTCTCATTTTCTGCCAGCGTTTGAAAGTCGACTTTCCTGGCAAGACATGAAAACTGTTTGAGTTTCACTTATCACACGGGGCGATAAGTCTGTAACTGACAGACGGGGTTGAGTTGTCATTCCAGGCAAGTGTTAGTGAAAATTATGCTCATACATAATGCATATTGTACAAAGCAGACAGAACAGTGACAAACACCAAGTTATTGATTTACTTGTTTGCACCAGATTTGAATATAATTGAGTGCCCAGGCATGGTTTTATTAACAGTTTGATAGGATGGATTTCCATATACACGTTGCTTCAGCAGCCTGAACTCTTTCTCACGTTACTGAGTGATTAAAAGCCTTCCAGTTGCTTTGTGTGTTTGTGTAATTGGATGGCCATCTGACCATCTGATAGCAGAGCACCAGTGACTGCATTTTTTCCCCCCTCCGTGGCACTAATCTTCTTGTTTACATTTGAGTGTGTTTTCTCAACCTCCGGTGACCACTGCTGTGTGTTTGTCTCAGCATGTGTGTGAGTGACTATGTTTCGTGCGTGCTGGAGGGGGGTCAACCGATTGGTAGCGTTTTGAATGAGCAGCATCCCGAATACAAATAAAACAGAAGCATGTGTTCGTTTGGTATGTGCCTGATTGGCACATTAGAGCGAGTGTTTGCAGGCTTTTCGTTTCACTTAACTCAGTGTGCGGAGCATTTGCGTGTTTCACAAAATAATATAATCGCACACATTTACAGTAAACAGAGTCTAAATGTTTAGGACGGGTGTGGATTCGTTTTTATGGTCAGTTTAGAGGCTGTAGTCTGTGGTGCACTATTAAATGCATTTGCATTTAATAGTGCATACTATTAAATGCATTTGCATTTAATAGTGCATCACGGATTATTAAATGCACTTAATAGTGTAAGCAAATGAGGCTCCATTTATTCTAAAACATGGCAACCCTTTGAAGGAAATGTTTTGTTTTGTGCATCAGTGAGACAGCACGTTGCGTTATACAGTCAAATTGCAAATTTGATTTCATTATGTTTGAAAATGTAGCATAAAGTGTTTTTAATGGGCTTGTGAATGTGAGGAAACCTAATCAAATAACAGAATATCAATCAAATCCACATCAGCACCCTCTTTAAAAACCACCGCAGGGCTGTCAAACATAAGGCCCGGGGACGGAAATCAACCCACCGAAGATTCTAGTCTGGCCCTTATAGTTAAGTCTAAAATTTGTCTTCACATTTTCCAAAGTTTTAGAGCTTTTCCTGCTCAGACAGACCTCTCCGGTGGTAACTTGTACAACACCAAAGTAACCAAATAATAGATAAATGATAAAAAAAAAAAATGTTCACAGTAATAAGAAAGAAAGAAAAAGAAAACAGTCATTCTGACTTTTTAACAAAACATGAACGGAACAGTCATTCTTTTTTGTCAGGTCACACATTTATTTCTCACAATTTAAGCTCAAAGCAGAATTTTTTTTTCCATTAAGAAATAAAAAAAAAATACAGACCTTGTGTGAAATTGTTATTATTTTTTTTTCATATATTAAAATGTGTCAGGGATTAAATTTGTAGTTAAACAGTATAATATGTGTTTAATATCCCTGGATTCATGAGTTGATCTCCAACAATATTTAAGCCTAACTCATACTGATATATATTGTTGGATGTGAAAACAGAATCACTTTCACTAAAACCCATTTTCTTAAGACTTTTTGAAGAAAAAGTGCATGTATTCACAAGCAGGTGGTACCAGGGTGCATGCTTGTCACCTGTCTCATGAGTCAGTGATGAAGTGGCCCATCTGTTGATCCAGCCCAGGGGACAGAGGCATCACCTACACCTTCCAGCCTGCAGACACACACACACACACACGCGCACACAAAGCTAAACCACATGTTGGAGGTTGACATGCACCTTACCCCTCTCTGTCAGTCTGCATCTGTTCTTTCCTATTTCTCTTTTCATTTTCCTCTTTCTTGTGTTTGCCATCTGCTTTTTCTGAAGCCTTTTACTACGTCACTCAAACTGACAGCACGTGACAGCACACGACCACGCTTGTACCACACCTTTGCTGCTGCGCTTGAAAAAAGCATGTTGCTTTTGTCTTGCAATCTGCAACCTGACACCTTTACACAAGATGTTCATCATCCTGAGTCATTCATTGTCAATCGTATATCTTTCTTAACACAGTTGTGCCAGCAGCATAAGATCATTTTCCTGCCTCCTAATGCCTTTTCATGTAGTAACAATATCTTTGTAGGGGGGAAAATGCCAAGGTACACTCTCACTGTTTTGAAGAAATAACACTTTTAACTTAAAAGTTTTTATTTGCAAGGAAGCACAGTGTGTTATTTCCATGACATCTCACTCCAGCAGCATCTACCACATATTTATCAGTAATTAATCCAGTTTTCTCGTGGGCTCCATGAACTCTCAGCTGCCTTGCCATTTTCTTTAGTTTGCCTTTTCAGCTAATTAAACACATTTTTGCTAAGACTGTTCTTGTAGAAAAGATGAACACGCAAATTATTTCTTTTAACAAATGCCAGACAGAAGCAGTCCAACCAAAATAGCCACTTTCTAATGGTAGTGGCTTATAAACAAGCCTACTATTCCATCCAATTACTCAGTCACATACTAAATTGCATCGCTTGCACTGGACTGCTATTGATCTCCTCTAATTAACAGACATGTGCAAATTAAGTGGTGGAAAAAATAAAATTTTCTTTTTCAGTTTTTTGTTGGGTTTTTTTTGGCTAAAGTTACAAAGCCAAAGTCACTAGACAAAACTGTAGAGCACCCGCTGACACAACACATCCATCTTATTCTTTTCATAATTAGCTTTGCCTTTTCTTGAAAATGAAAAGTTCAAAAAGGAAAAAAAGGTGCTTTGTGCCGGGACAAAATGTAACATTATCTTGTCTGAGAAGTTTGACTTGTGTTGTTTTATTAAAAATGTAATTTTCTTCATAGCATTTTAATATCGCTCAAAGCAAGTCATTTTTAAAAAAGAAGCGTTTTGATATCCGTACGTAAGCTGAGGTGCAAATGCAAACACTTTTGCCCTCAAGTGCTTCAAAACTGTCTGTTCTACACACAGTGGATGAGAGCGGGTCACTGAAAGGCACTCATTAATTTTGCATCGTCTCTTCACGAGTGTCAGTGCAATTCCTCTTCTATAGTATTCTCTCTGCGTTTTTCCCTTTCCTCCTGTATCAGCTCTCTCTCTAATCTCCCTCACTCTCTTACTTTCTGACACACACCGACTCGCTCTTCCTCTCTGCCTCTCTCTCACTATTGCCCCGAGCTTCCCTGCAGCGCCTGTGACAAGTTGGCCAGGGGGAGAGCGCGGACAAAAAAGGCCCTTAGTTTTGTGCCTCGAACAAGCTTCCCTGCCCACACTTGCTCACACACACACACACACATCATAACCAATATAAAACATATCTGTCCCAAGAGCAAGGTTAAAGGCATCTCTTTGAATAGAGATGCACACA